>JAZHYW010054833.1:0-31947 GCA_037355805.1 Ixodes ricinus
TCTGAAATGGGAAAGAGAAATTTCTCCTCGCCGATGCCCTCTTCCTCTCAAAAGTTGTCTTTCCCCTCGCTTCAATTGGATCTGGCGCGACACGTGACCGTTGTCTTCCCACGATCCCGCGCGATTCCGTCGTCTGCTCGAAACCAACGCCATCACTGGGCCAGCGCGTAGAGGCGGCTCCGTTGTTCGCGGCCCGGCAGTAGGTTTTTAATATTTCTACCACAACCTCGGCGGCAACGCGATGCCATCGTGCTGCGCTGTAGATTGCACAAACAGCATTGCGAAAAAAAAAACCTTTTTTGTCGTCCCGACGGGAAAGGAAATTCTTCAACGGCGAAGACAATGGCTCCAACGGATCGAGTCGAAAAAGTTTCGAGTGCCTCCGAGGGAAACTTTGCGAGAGTAAGTCACTGTCAAACTCTGAATCGTATTACCTGTCTCTTTCGGTCTCGCCGATGAAGATCGCGTAGTACGATCGCGAGACGAGACAAACACGGAACTATATTACCGGCACAAAGCGACTTAGACACGTCTTTTCGCGCGTATCTGATCATAGAAACTGACTCGCTCACTCTTAGCTCGCTTGCATTGAGTCGGCCGGAGTTGAGAACGATGCGTGAGAGACTAGGGTGCCACTAAAATAAAAAGGATTGTAGGTGTTACCGCGTGCATCTTGCGTCAGTGAAAGGAGAAGTCACCAACGATCGAGCACCTCGCGATTTTGTTTGTGCAACATATTTCCGCGATCGGTACTTCACAGAATGGCAACTAAAGATATGCGATGCTGCATTCATTTTTTCAGGATCATTTCACGAACGATCAGTTTGTACCAGTGATCTTGGCAAAGACTGGTTTCAAGAAACTCAAGCCATATGCAGATCCGTCCATTTTTTCACACCGACCTCTTCCGAATGTGCAATATTTTGCCTTGTACCAATAAATATTTTCTTGCCTTCATCTTTTTATGTGATTTGTCTTTTGTGATTATTAAAACATCAATTATTCCCAATAAAAAAATTTTCTTGTATTTCAAAGGCTTTGCTGAAGGATCTCTCTGTCTTCGTTTTGTAACTCACGCAGTAAGGTACGCCCGCGGGTGTGGGGCAAAGCTTATGCGCTTTGAGAGTGAACTCAAGGGTGTACCTTGCGCGTGAGAACATCAAAACAATAATATATGTGATGAATGAGAAACGTGCTGGCAAGGCAACCGAGCACACGCTATTTTTCATTTTAACGGAGGGATACAAGTGAGTGTATTTGATTATTTGACGTGTAGTTTTATGCACGAGGCGCGTATACAGCAGACGTCGCATATTCCTCCGCGCGCATGTGCACAGTTGCAAGTAGTATTTGACGCTTATAAAATGTGTATGAAGCAAACCAAAGCTGCTGAACTGACAAAACCATCGGTCATACTAAAAAGTACCGAAAGGTAGTGTTTTACACGCATAGTGGTGTCATTTATTTGCCTAGCTCCAGCGATGCCAATTCTCCAAATGCAGTTCGTTCAAGATACTAAACCGTTTTAGTAGAGCGTACGTTAAATTGCGAGCCTGCGGGTGTGTGCCCAATTCATGGCGAGGAGGATTGCCGTCGATGGAAAGGAGGAAAACGAGGGGAGAGGAGGAATTGCGCTACCTCTTCCGTATACAGGGGCCTTAGCTTGCCCCCCCCAGTTCTCAAAGTGGGGAAGGGGGCCAGTGTGAGTTTTGCCACCCTGAAACAGCCGCCACTGGGCAGGGCCAACACATGGCCGGCGGCGCTCAAGGGATACTAAAGGTCACCGCCCCCTGGCCCTGGTTGAGGAGGGATGATTTGCCCCCCCCCCCTCAAAAACAAGTTTGTACGCCACTGTAACTTGGTATTGGTTGTCTCCGTCTAACATCGCAGTGCTCAAGACGAGAAGACTGAGAACTGCATTTGAAAGGCAAGTTTCTTTACCTGCGGGGAAAGCTGGCTTCCGGAAACAAAAACACAGTTCGCGGAAAGCTCGTGTTACTCTTTATTTGCTGCCCTCGTCCCGTTCAAGATATGTAGAGTCCTCGTTATGCCTTATTGAGTTCGATTTGCTCAATTCGGGGCCGCCATAATGAGATGCAGGCGACGGAGAAACTCCTCAAACAGCACGGAGTTGGCCAATCATTGGCCAATGGCTGGAAATGGTCCTTTGGCCAGTGGCAAAACAGTGGCAAGCCTTGACTAATGACTGGCCTTTCTCGGCCATAGGCCAATGGCCACTGGTTATTAGCCATCGGCTAATGAATGGCCAATGAATGGCCACTCTTTGTCCATTGGCCAAAAGACCATCGCTGGATTCGATGAACCATCGGGACCATCGGGCCAAGCATGGCAAAAGTCAATGGACCATCGAGACCTCCGAATTTGGCCAAATTCGGATGTCTCGATAGTCCATCGACTCTGGCCGAGCTTGGCCGAATTCCATGCTGCTTGGGAAATTCGCTCCCTGCTTTCAGGACGAAAGTTTCTCCCTGTCTAAAGGAACATAGGTTATAAGACTGTTCCTCCCTTTAGGGATAACTATAGATACCCTTTTTCTATGAGTACGCCGCCGAATCGCAGCCCGCTGTTTTGTTTTCGGGAGGCTCGTTCTTTATTTTCTTGACATAAGTTCGCCGATTAAACTTTTGTTATGAGTTCATTATTTATTGTCTCGTCGCCTTCATCCCTGACATTTCTGGGACCCTAATCTGGACACTTGGCGAGAAAGTCGGCGAGAAATCTAGTGGCCGTGACTGGCCAACACCGCACTTGACCTTGGCGCTTCCAATCATAGCCACCGGATCTCTCTCCGACGTGCTCACCAAGGTGTCCAGATTAGGGGCCTGGTGGAGGCGCGGGGTACCGCAGCCCATGATTTGTACCCCTCCCCCCAAGGCCTCGCAGCGCATTTCCAGTCCCCGGCTCACAAAGACCGTCCGTGGAAACTTCCGAGACCCGAGCAAGCTCCGCACCAAGGACCTATCCCCGGAACTCGGACTTCTGCCGGACCAGATCAAAACGAACAAGGCGGTGACGCTGCCGGCTTCGACCGCCCCGTTCGTCGTCGTCATATTCGTCACACCCCGGACACTTGCTTCTCTCCACGGCAACTTCTACGAAGACATCGAGGAATCCAATGACCTGTTCGAGCCAGTTTCTCGACACACTGGATGGACGCCTGAACAGAGCCTTCAGCACGCCTACTTTTCCCTGGAAAGAACGACGCCGGCACTGGTAGGAGAACCACGAGGCCTCAATCGTTTCGTGGGAATAGCTCAAGGAAGAGCTCCAACGTTCATTTGCAAGCAAGAAGTGAGGGGAACGTGCTGAAGAGCTTCTACAGCAAGAAATAAGGGCACGAATGAGAGCATCGTCAGCTTAGTTGAGGAAGTGCTTCAACTGAGCAGCCAAGCGGACCGCAAAGTCCCTGAAGCGAAGAAACTGAGGATTTTCATGAGGGAGGTCGAAGAGAGCATCTTTGGAGGCCTTGTGCGCAACCCACCTCCGACCATCGAGGCTTTCGTGACGGATGCGTCGAACATCGAACGCGCCCTACTTGCAAGGGCCTGTCACCCCCAGCGACTTCCGGCATCGCTGGCCCCACGCCGACCATCTGCGACATCGGCATCAGTATCCCGGGCATCCGCGAGATTATACGCGATGTCGTCCAGGAGGAGCTCAAAAAGCTGCTTCCTACGAATGTGCGCTCCGCCTCCTCGCAATCGCCGAGGTCGTTCGACAAGAAGT
Source organism: Ixodes ricinus (assembly GCA_037355805.1). Taxonomy (NCBI): domain Eukaryota; kingdom Metazoa; phylum Arthropoda; class Arachnida; order Ixodida; family Ixodidae; genus Ixodes; species Ixodes ricinus. Next base: position 3,748 of record JAZHYW010054833.1, read on the forward strand.
TCATCGAGCCTTCCATTCGCAGACTCCCGTTGACGAGCCCGCGCCTGAAGAGCCAACGCTGACCTTCGCCGCAATGGCCCGACGACCGCCGCCAGCTGCTCAGCATTACCTGGTGGTGCCACGACGGTACTTGCCTACATAACCATAGTCCCGATGCTACAACGAACGACATCAGTACGACCGCCGAGACTAACCTGCGTCAAGGAAAACCAACGTATGGAAGACAACGGATCGACGACCGAACTGCTACCACTGCGGTGAAGCGGACCACGTCTACCGTCGATGCCCGTACCGAACACTGGGGCTGCGTGGGTTCAACCCGAATGACACTCGCTCAAGGTACGGCGAACGCCCTCGCGACATCAAGGAGTACCTTCGACGTAAGCCATCCTCAGCGCCGTGTCACCGCCGTTAATCCCGCTCACCATCGACAAGACGTTCAGCGTCTCCAACGCCTTGACCTCGCCGAGAGAGCCTGTCTCCCCTGCGTCGCCGGGAAAACTAACAGCGGCAACGCCTGGAAGTGGCGTTGCCGAAGACGACCGAAGTAAAGAGCCCCCAAGGACGTCGGACGGCCCCAACTCTAGCGACGACAAGCATCTGAACGAAGATTCTGCAACGGTTCCCAGCAACCTCAACGTTGTCATCGACGGCCACGCCGCGTCGGCACTCGTAGACACCGGAGCAGATTACTTCGTTTTGAGTGAGAAACTCTCTCCCCGCCGTCGGCAAGTCATGATGCATTGGGAGGTGCACTGCTCGCGTCAAAATTCACGGGGAGACCTGTCCAGTCAAGTTCATCGTCCTTCAGGGCTGTGCTAGAGACGTCATCCTCGGCATGGACGTCCTGTGTGAATACGATGCCGTGATCGAGCTTGGAGAGAACAGGTTGAAGTTGCGAAAGCCCGTCCTACTTCCGGAGGGATCCAAAACGACAACAGCCGCCGTCCGAGTCATTGTGGACAACGTGAACCTGCCGCCGCGGTCGAGTGTCTTGGTGCCCGTCGTGACCAATGCAGTCGATTGCGGGGAAGTTCTTCAAGAAAGCCACGTCCAACTGCTTCTCAAAAAAAAAAACTGTCGCAAGGGGCTAACAGTGTTGCAGGATGGACGCACTGTGGTCCTCGTGACGAACTTTCGATAGGAGTTGGAGCACCTCCCGAAAGGTGCTGCTGTAGGCCACGTTGATAATCTCCGGAGCGCCGCCAAAATCTCCGCTATCTCCGATGAGCCCTCACCATCACAACCGTAGAGTACACCACTGCCACAGCTCGACGTTAATCCCAAGCTCAGTGCAACGGAATGACGACAGCTGAGAGACCTCCCCGACAAATTCAGCGCTGCTTCGCTACGACGTCGAAAGTGCGCCACGCAAGTGTTGCGAAATATCGCATCGTTGCCAACGACGATGCGCGCCCTGTGCATCGGCCGCCGTACCGGGACTCTTTAAAGGAAAGAGAGGCCATTCATTCACAAGTGCAAGAAATGCTCAACGACAATATCATCCATCCTTTAAGCAGCCCGTGGGCCTCTCCAGTCGCACTTCGGAAAAATGACGGAACGCTTCGATTCTGCGTAGATTACCGGCGACTCAACGCGGTGACGAAGACGTGTATCCGTTCCCCCGCATTGACGACACACTGGACCGGCTGCGCCACTCCGGAAACGTCTAGTCGATGGACTTGAACAAGTGGCTACTGGCAGATCGTAGTCGATGAACGGGACCAAGAAATGACTGCCTTCGTCACGCCCGATGGACTGTATGAGTTCCAGGGGATGCCCTTCGGACTGTGCACGGCGCCGGCAGCTCACCAACGTGTCATGGACACCGTACTGGCAGGCCTCTAAAGGCAAAGCTCTCTCGTTTACCGCACTTGCGACGCCCTCGGGCCGTTATTCAAGCAATCAGGACCCTCAGACGCAACCTCAAGCCGACGAAGTGCCGGTTCTCCACCGGCGAACTCAAGCTCCTGTGCCACGTTGTGAGAAACGAAACGAAGGTGTTCGTCCTGTCCCTGAAAAGACTCGCGCTGCAGCAATACTTCCAGAGCCCATGGACAAAAAGACCGTCTGAGATTACTGGGACTTTGCGCGTGTTACAGGTGGTTCGTTCTGGATTCCGCCAAGCTTTCTGCTCCACTCACGTACCTCTCGAAAGGAGCCGTGAACTTCGAATAGGGAGAAGAACAACCACAGGCATTCGACGAGCTAAAGCGACGACTCCAGTCGCCACCGATATTTTGGCCATTTCTACCAATACGCCGAAACAGAAGTTCACAAGGACGCCAGCAATACAAGACTCGGCAAGATGCTGGACCAACAACAGGAGGGCACAGAGCGAGTGATTGCCTACGCGAGACGGACATTGTCCAACGCAGAACGAAATTACTTAATGACCGAGAAGAAACGCCTTGCCGTCGTCTGGGCCATTACGACATTCCGCCCGCACTTACATAGAGTCCGTTTTGAGTGGTCACCGACCACTACGTGCTATGCTGGCTAGCGAGCCTAAAGAACCCATTCGGGACGCCTCGCTCGATGGAGCCTTCCAAGGCAACAGTACGAAGTGAATGGGGTCTACAAGTCTGACCGAAAGCACAGCGACGCCGACTGCCTGTCCAGAGCCCACGTCGAGTCAGCTACCGGCTGCGCCATTGACAATGACGAAAAAGATCGCTTTCTTGGCGCAGTAACGTTAAAGGCATGGCAGCGCTCCAACTGGACGATTCCGAACTGCGCTCACCGATCGATCGCCTGTAGGGACGTGGAGGTACGTTTCCCCGAGCCTTCTCTCGTGTCCTGCCAATAGTCGCCGTCCGGCAAGGCATTCTCTAAAGAGAGAACTTTGGGGGCAGCAACTTGACGTGGCTCTAATCCCTGCTAGATTTCGAGAAGAGATCTTCCAATCCAGCCACAACGACCCGACATCTTGTCACCTTGGCTACAGCAGGACTCTCGCAAAGATCCGAGAGAAGTACTACTGGCCCGAGGTCCCGAAGACTGCCCTCCACTACACACGATTGTGCACGAGTGCCAGCGACGGAAGAAACTGCCGACGAAGACGGTAGGCATCCTGCAACCGATCGCGCCCCCAACTGCACTGTTCCAGCGGATTGGAATGAATCTCCTTGAATCTTTCCCGCCGTCGACGCAAGGAAACCATTGGATAATCCTGGGAACTTATTATCTGACCCAGTACGCCGAGACAACATCACGCCCGATGAAAACCACTGTGGAAGTAGCCAAGTTCTTCGTCGATTCCATCGTGTTCCTACACGGCGCTCCCCAAGTCCTGATTACGGACCGAGGCTCATCGTTCACGGCGCAACTGACACGAGAGATACTCCGCCTGAGCCACACTGACCACCGCTGAACCACGGCATTCCACTCATTAACCAACGTTCTGACGGAGCGATTAAACAAGACCATCGCCGACATGATCTTGATATACGTTGACGTGGAACAAAATACGTGAGATGAGGTGTTGCCCTCGTGACGTTTGCGTACAACATGGCGGCTAAAAAGACCACTGGGATTACACTTCTTGTAACGGCCAGTTGGTTATCCAACAGGTAGAAGAGGTACGCTAGCTAGCCCACCTTCGGGTAAAGGACCAACACCATCTCGACGTTGGCTGGTACAACCTTAGTCATGCGACGTGGAGTTTCAGCACGGAAACAGTGTGCTGATGTGGACGCCCAATCGCCGCCGTGGCATCAGCGAGAAACTATACTTCGTTTCACCTTCCGTCCAGACGCAGCGGATGCTACGAGGGAACGGGACCAATGAAGCAGCGTCAAAAGTGCAAATCACTAGGCTTGTTCTGTTTCTGATTGGTTCAGAGATGCTAGAACACGTACAGAACCATTACGAACACCATGATGATGCACTTTTGACGCTGTCTGATTCGTCATATAATCTCGTAGCATCGGCTGCGTCTGGACGGAAGGTGAAACGAAGTATAATAAACCGCTACTTCGGGCCCTACAAGATCATTCGCCGCCTTAGGGTCTTGAGCAAAGAGGTCCTTCCCGACGGAACCCGACCATCTGGACGCCGCCAGTCACGGCCCGAAGTAGTCGACCTCGTTCGTCTCCAGCTATTCTACGTGCGTTAGGACTCTGACGCTGCATGTTTATTTCGTCTCACCGTATTTTTTTCTTTTTACATTTTTGTTTGTTTTCTTTTGCGCTGCATTGGGACGATGCGATTTCTAAGGGGAAAAATACCGCGCGCAGGGCCGAGCAAGCAACGCTGAGTCACGTCTATTCCTACTTGGGACGTAGCGTTTATCATTTCGTTTTACTTTCTTGGTCTCGAAAGTGCCTATTGTTTCTCACCCAACTGCTCGACTTTCCAACCTTCTGGGCCGTGATTTCGAGATGCCGATTTACACTAAATGGGAGCTCCGCGTGGCCTTATCGGGTCAGTCTCGCTCTCGTTTTCTGTTAAGGCCTGTTTAGAGCCACTAAATGAGCTACGCCTAGAGTATCGTCACTCCATCCCTCGGTCTGCTCTCTGCTGGGGGGCGCCGCAATCTTGGTGCTTTGTGCAGAGCAGAAGCAAGTGTCGATCGTCACAGTTAAAAAATGCGACTTCCTCAACTTTAGATACAGTGTTGCGAAGCTCAGGTGATATTGTTTTCCTCTGTGGTGAACTGTATTGACATTTGCGGAGGACGGAAAAGGGTTTCCTGCGATTTCAAATAAAGCTCCAGATAACTGGCAACAGTGATTTTAAGCGCCAAGATGGCTGAAGTGTCGTTACTCTGAAGCATAGCTTATTTTGTGCCACAAGGCCTGTTCACACATGCCGCTACATAACCACTACAGGCATTGCGCTGACCTCCCGCTAAGAATGTGTTGACGGGAGCGTTCACTAGCTTTTGTATCGCATCGTCAAAACTGTTGCTCATGGTAGACGATAAATAGCTGACGACACGTGAGCAGCACTACATCAGCGATTCGCTGCATGCAAGAACCGGCCTTTACGCCGGCAAAACGCCGCCCGTTTTTCTGTTGTCTCGACGCGAGTTCTTTATATTTTCGGGCGCAAGGTCGCCGATGAAACCCTCACTTTCAGTTCATTATTCATCGTCTCGTCGCCTTTAGCCGTGACAATATTACTGCGGCTGCACTGGTCAATCACGACCCCGATATCTATATATTTTTTTCTACAAAGTTCTTTTAAATTACACTAAGAACAATAAGGATTATATATATATATATATATATATATATATATATATATATATATATATATATATATATATATATATATATATATATATATATATATATATATATATATATATATCACAATTGTTTTAACATAATCTAAAATATGTGTAGAATAAAAAATCATAAGCCATTCCACCCTGTGAAGCTGGACGACCAGCGAAGCTTTTTAGCACACGACACAGTCCCGCCCCGAGGAGCCGGAGGGAAACTAGACGCGTGCGACGGGACGCTCCCTGGCGAAAACTAGACACGCGCGACAGGACTGTCTCCCAGGGTGAGCGGAAGGAAAGGAAACTGGGAACGCAAGCGCTTGGAACGACGACAAAGAGAGGGCGGTGCGATCTTAGACATGGCGGACGCGGGTAGCACAGCGGCAAATCTTTGAGAAAGCTTTATTATCTACTCGAGAGTCCACTGATCTTGAAAATGGTGTTTACTGATAACTAATCTACTGAATATACCTATTGCTTAATTTCCCGAGCAGCAAGGAAATTTGCAGGGAACGGTATTCTACGCGCCACACGTGCCGGACTCTACAGCAGTAACTGTTCTATAGCAAAAGCCTAAAACATAGCCTCCTCTATACTCACAAAACCTGGCTGTTCGACGACAAAGCCAAAGAGTGTCCGGACGCAGATTTGGAGCGCGAGGATATGGTAGCACAGAAAATCAAAGAGCCATTTCTCGGAGAAACTAGACGTCAGCGCACAGCTTTTGCAGCCGCGATGACCCGAAACAAGCTTGTTCGCTCGGGAGAAGTTTGTTTCGGCTTCTCGCCGGAGCGGGGCGCCAGTCACGTGGCTCTCCTCTCGTCCGTTGTCCGTCGCTTCACCTTTTCCGTTTCGGCGGCCGTTTCTTGCCCCCCCCCCCCAACCTCCACGGCTTTCGTGACGATGCATCAGCTGCGTTGCTTTGCTCTTCTTTGTGTTTTCTGTGTCCTAGAGCCCCGCTGGCTTCCTTGATGAAGCATCGCCGTTGCTCTGCTTTTTACCAATGGAACTTGGCGTGCGGTTTCGCTCAGCCAATGGAATTTTAGCTGCCGTTATACTCGGCCAATGGGAATTTAGCTGTCTTTTTTGGCTGCTACAGACGGAATTTAGGTGCCGTGTTTCGTGGTCAAAGACAACCCGGCTCCGCTCCACGGGACAGTTAATGCGTTCGCATTAAAATTCCGAGGACACATAAGCACTTATGAGTTGGGAATGCAAAATCATAAATAGTGAGTTTTAGTATTGCGTATACGAGCGAACACAAGCCCTGTGCATTTCGCGCATGCGCATCGTGGAGAACGCGAATGCGCAGCGCTTGCGTTTGCTCGTATATGCAAAACTAAAATTCACTAATGTCGTTCTTTCGCTCCCTTAGTTCGTCTGTGGTGTACTGGCGTGTACGGCCACGTTTGGTTACTGCCGAGCTTGCGGCCGCCGACGATATAGATGCTTCAGGCGACGCCATGTTCCTCGGCACCGAGAGGAGCACAAAGCAGCCGCAGCGCCGGCAGGGAAAACGGCGGTCCACCGCGCACACCGCCCTTGCTCGCTGGTGACTGCTGCGCCACTGGGTGGGGCTGAAGCCACTGGATCCTGGGAAAGTAGCGCCAAGCTCCCCGTATGGTTGCCATTTTGGTCCATGAGACTAGCAATTTCTCTTTGACCCCTCCGTTCTGGTGAGCCGATTGAAATTCGCTGGTGGCAAGTAGCTTTATGGAGACGTTTCTTGTTTGCCGAGATTTTGCTGTCCACAAACCGGTGAAACAGCGTACAGTCGGCAGCAAAATGTTGCGAAACATGGGATCGCCAGCAAAACTGCATTGCCGCGCTGTCTCGTGACGCCTGGTGTCAAACCTACTACAGAAAGGCCGCGCAAGCGCGGCCTTTCTTAGTAGAAGACTTGTCCTGCTACCTGGCTTCCGTCCGACGCGCTCCCGATTACCGTGACCGGCTCACGGTGCCGCTCCGCAACCGCTATGCAGCGAGTCTGCCCCAGCCAAGCGCGACGGGCAGCCGAGCTCGCTTGAACAATGTTCATGGCGCGGTACACTTTCCAGATAACATTTCGCTGCAATCTCGGCTTGACGGGTTGAGCAGCGATTTATCTTTATTTTGGTCTTATCCATGTTCTTGCAGGTGGTTCCCTTATATTCGCAATGAGTGCTTCTGCTCAGCAAAAGGGAAGCGAGGCGTCCCGTTTATGACAGACTAGTGCAAAGGGCGACGGGAAAGAAGGATGGGGAGGAGAAAACACACGGAACGGTTGAAAAAAAGGAGGAAGGCTCCACTTCCCTCTACCGTTCCGGAAGCTATGAGCCAATACAGCGCCGCGAGAGTATCACGTGATCTTCTAATTTGGCGGAGCGACAAGCGTAGCTCTAGATCACATGACACTTTCTCAACGCTGGATTGGCTCGGATTGCTCGTAGCGTCCAGTGCGCTCGGACTGAAGGGGAAAGGGAGTATAGAAGCAGAGGTTTCTTTAGCGGCTTTTGGAAAATTATGTAGTACCGAGGTTTGTGCTAAGAAGGTAGTAAAAAGAGTTACACGAAACGCGAAATCAGCAAAGAAAACTAAATTGCAAATCATTTACTAGCATCAAATAAAAAGTAAATTAATGAGTCGCCCAGACATATCGCACTGACTGCGTAGCATGGCTAATGGCGAGTGAAATTACCGTCCACGGAAGTAACTTCCTGTGGACGTCGTGGCATTGAATCGTAGAACAAAGCCACGATTTCAGGGTGTTCACGCAGCGCTTCCCCGTCTCGACGTATCGCGCTCCAGAGCGCATCAGCCGTGCCGCTGACAAAATTTTGTGAGGCGAGGCGTGTTTTCCTGAGGCCCCACATGTTTTCGATGGGGTACATGTCTGTCCCGTTGGGCCGCCATGGAAGCTGGCACACGCCGCGATCTTCGAGGAGTGCGTTCACCCTTCTTGCAGTTTGCACGGGGCTGCGGTCGTGCTGCAGCAGGTAGGCACCGTCCCGAAAAGGCCCGTCGAGGGCATACGGAATTATTGTCTCGTCGATGATGTTGCAGTACGACGATGCGTTGAACCACCCTTCGATTCGTACGAAGGGACCAAGGCCATTCTTGGTGATGACACCCCAGACGGCGACCGCGCACCGGTCACTTGAAAGCACTCTTTAAACGTAACTTGGCAGGTATCTATGCAGATAGTAAAGAAAGTGGCGTGCAAATGTGAAGTATATACACGATCGTTGTTTGACGGCTTTATTTAGATTAGAAAGCTCAATAATAATTATCGGTTATTAACTGGTATTAGAGACGTTCCCTCCGCCTTTCCGACGAAGCCAAAGCCGTCGATCCACCTGGGGCACTCTGGTTTGTTTACAAATCCTAGTTGGTTTGGCATTCCACGAGCATTTCCCAAATCCACACGTGTTTCGCAAGATATCTTTCTTCCAACCGGCTTCTATTCATGCGTGGCATACGCGAATGGTGAGGAACAGCATGTCCCCTTGAGTTTGAAGAGCCCTTTTGAATACTTAGGCGTGTTTCTGAAGTGCGCATTTGTTTTTATAATGTGCCGTGAGCAAGCTTTAGTTTTTATTTTTCGTTCGCTATCAAGCAATAAAAAAGGGAGAGGAGAGAAGGATGAAAATCGAGTCAACTTGCAGTTGTGAAGCAACTCAGATAACGTGCGAGTTTGGGTTTTAAAAATAACTGAAATAATTTATTTTTAATATTGAAGCTGCTGGCATAAACAATAGAGGAATAAGATGAAAGGCAGAGACAATGATATAAGTGATTATTCCGGTCACTGAGGTAGAATAGTTGAGTGACTTGCCACAAAAGTGTCTCGGCTGGTGTTTTTAGCATCATTATTTTATAACATTTGATTTTCTTCAAATTCCTGCAAGTTAAAAAGGTTACTAGTCACCCATACCTGCAATCCACGGCCACCAAACACGCCGCCTCTGGTCCCACCTGGTGCAAAACGTGGACTCATCGTGATGATCACTTGGGACCAATCGTCCACAGTTCACTGCTCGAATTCCCGTGCGAAAGTCCAGTCTTTGCTGACGCTGTCTCTAGGTGAGATGCGATTTGTGTGCCGCAACACGTCTGTCCAACCCTCCTTCCTTGAGTCGTCGACGTATTGTGTCGCACGAAATATCAAGACCCAGCTCTTTACAAATTTCTCGCGCGTTTAGGAAAGGGTCGGCTACTGCTGCAGCTACAATTAACATGTCGTCTTCTTACCCTGTGCATCTTCGGCGGCCAGAATGTGCTGCGTCAGAGAGTCTTCCCTAATCATCCCGAAAAGCTTTAATAATTCGTTACCGCTGCTTTCGATCGTCGCCTACGGCGGCAGACCTCCCGCTGTGGAACTCCTGTGAAAAGTCTTGCAATCAGCCTTCTTTCCTTGATCGGAACTCTCGGCGGCATTTTCACAGAAGAAAAAGCCTTAGCAAGGCGAGTCAGTTTATATACGTTTTATTGCATGTTGGCAGGCATCCAGTAAAACAACCCGGGATTGCGAAAAAAAAAAGAGAGAAACAATCGCGGTTATTGTCATATATTGAAGAAAGCTCGTCATTATCAATTTCAGGGCACTACCTGCAAGATCATAGACTAGACCAAAATAAAGAGAAATCGCGGCTCAACCCGTAGCCGAGATTCCAGCGAAATGTTATCTGGAAACTGTACTGCGTCGCGAAGAGGGTTCAAGCGAGCTCGGCTGCCCGTCGGGCTGGCTGAAGCAGACTCAACGAAGAAAGGGTAAAACACAGGCGAGCTGGTGAAGAGCTTCATCATAAACCGGAGACACGACAAAATAAAAAAAGGAGAAAACAACAACAAGAAGAACAAGACTCGCTGCATAGCGGTTGCGAAGCGGCACCTGGCGCCGGTCGCGGCAATCAAGAGCGCGTCGGACGGAAGCCAAGGAGGAGAACAACCCTCCAAGTATGAAAGGCCGCGCATGCGCAATGCGCGGGTCTTGACACCAGTCAGGGGGCCACAAGACGGCGCGGCAATGCAGTTTGGCTTAAAGTCCCTAAATAAGAGCTTCCTTCAAATAGCGACATTCTTTGAAGCGCCGACTGTGTCACGGAGCAGGGCTTAAGAAGCGAAGGGCGGCGCACAGCAGAGGCTTGAACTGAATGCCGCCACTTTGTTCCAGCAAAATAGGCTCTGTCATTCGTTTTGGTTGTCATTACTCGTAAAATAAGTATCAAGGGACTTAAGTTTGGCTGGCGCACCCATGTCCCGTAAAATTTTGCGGCCGACTGTGCGCCTTCGTACCACCCCCATATGCTGTGTCGGCGCTTGGAGGCACTGAAAAATAAGTTTACTGTTTTAAAATACGGAATGAGAACGATATAATTGTAAAGGATTCATGTAGATGGGCGTGATTGATAAGTTGATTGCATACATAGTGCAAAATACCCTCATATTGGTGAGGAACGTTTCCAGTACCATGATGCTCCATGGTGATCTTGGCGCAACCGCTTTAGAACGACCTTCTGGAATCTTTGAAGATTTAAATGAACCGAGAGGCGATTTCCGTGGCAACATAGACAGCTTAGCGAATCGCCTTGCGAGGTCTTAGATGTCTGTATGTTAGTGTCTGTTTGTGTCTCTCTGGCAGGTAGGGCAGGCAATGGTGCTACTTTCCCAGGATTCAGTGACTTTAGGTGAGGCAGCGTGGCGGGAGTGAAAAACTCGACGCGGCGCGGAGTGAAACCGCCTGTCCTCTCATTATCATCATCGCCCTAGCTGCGGGTACCAACGTTACTTGATCAACTCAGTTGGCAAACTCCCATGGAGAGCATGATCCCTTCTCGTACCTCTCAGCCGGGCTAACGCTTTTCGAAGCGCCGATTTCTTGCTCGCTGCGGCCCGTCTAGCTACAGCAGTTCAAAACACGACCGCAGCGGGCAAGAAGGATGACGCTTTAAATAACATGTCCGAATCTAGGGGTTATCAGCTGAAACTGAAGTGTGTCAGCGCGTCTATTAGAAGGGATCACGCTCTTTGTCGGAGTTTGCCAACTGAACTGACCGAGTAACGTTGGCGGGTACCGTTGACGACGTTAGACCTCAAAGCGTAACACAAGGTCTAACGTTAGGCCTAACGTTAGGTCTAACGTCAGGCCACCGCACACCCGTGTCCCCCATCACGCCAAACAGCTGCGCGGACCGGTTGACGACGTTAGACCTCAAAGCGTAACTTTAGGCCTAATGGCAGGCATGCGCATACACGCGTCGCCCCCTCCCGCTGCGCCACCAGCAGTCCGGCTTGTCCATTAGCAACAATGACGCCGTTGCTATGGAGCCACATGACGAGTCGCTGCCATTGTGAATTTATGTGTCGTTTCGCTCGGCCAATGGGAATTTACGTGCCGTTTTCCGCTGCTACAGACAAAATGCAGGTATTGTTTTTCACTGCTACAGACAACGCCGGTTTCTCTCCAAGGGACAATTAATGCTTTCGCATTAAAATGTTTTATTCACCTTAAACGCATTTGCATCTATAGTGGAAGTTTATACAGTGTTTAATTTTAGTCCAAACTGATTTATTTTAAACATTTTTGGAGGCTTTGCTAATGCGGTTTGTGCATTTTGGTTATACGGTGTAAAAACGCGGACGGTTATATTATCATTAGCAGGGATTTCCCCAGGAATTGAAATTAGGGGGTGGGGGGGTCTAAATCTTTAGGGGCGGGGGGTGGTTAAGGGGCGGAGCATTGAGAATAGAGGAGTTGTGAATTATGGGGGTGCCTTCAGAAAAACAAGGGGAGAGTGTACACCCCCCCTCCGCACCTTTAGGGGGGGGGGGGTGTAGAGAAATCGCTTATCATTAGAGTTTTCCCGCCACTATTGTTGAGCCTGTTGCAGTGCTAACTGTGGTGCATCCCCGCGCGACTCGCGGGCTTGACGTTTTTCTTAGATTCACTGATATAGTGGTTTTCGATGATGCTCAGCAAGTTTCCAATTGAAACTACATTTTTACATTCGGTAATTAAAAAGTTTATTAGGACATTTACGTTAATAATCCTTCTTTCTCTGACAACTATCCTTCTATAATATGTTCCCCGGGGGCGTATAACTCATCAGCACAAACTGAACTAGGGCACCTTTCACGGATTTCATCTGCTGGAATTATAACGAAACACCCGATATAAGCTGTTTTAATAAATGTACAATTTCTCAACTGGAAAACCTTGTAGCGTCCGTATGTTTAAACCAGTTCCTAACTAATTCAATCTCGTTCCATAAACTTTTTCTTTGGCACGTTATGAAAATATGTCTGTTTTTCAATAGCATACATTATATTTAGTTTTTCCGTACAAAAGGACCGACTCTCCCAGTAGACAAGTAGACGTTCTAAAGAGTAACAAACTCAAGAAGCATCAAATTTCAAAGTCAGGTTGGAGAATCTCTACGCACACTTCTGTCAGAGTCTCTCTCTTTCTCTCTTTCTCTCTTTAACTTTTTTTGTAGTTCGTTTGAAATAAAAAAGGCTAAATGTGTATTTGTAGAACACCCTTAAAATCAGCTTGCTATTCAACTGGATCCCTTCAGCCGAATTTAACTTTACATTCTTTTAACTTCCACTTTAATACGGTAATTTGCATTTAAAGGCCACTTTAGAAAATACTGAATATAAGGAGTTTTAGTCCGGGAATTTTAAGATTTCATACACGGCAAAAAGCTCTGGTAACTAGTCTACGATATTAGAAAGAAACGTGATTGACGTTTTCATAGGAGCGTTTTACTAAGCTGCACCAGTGCCCAAAAGTTGGCACAGATTAAGATGGCCTGCCTCATTTAATAACCTTCTAAAAATGCCACTTCCCCTCACAGGCTGTGAAAGCTGAGTTGCACTCGAAACCTGATTAATTAATTGGGACGATATTGTGGATATCATAGTATAAAGAGAGGCGAGAGCTATGGCTGTTATTGAGCATTGTAACGCACGCTTATGCATATCCGCCCCTTGTTTACTCGCTCACACACAACACAGTCTGATTGCGACTTAAGAATGTAGAAAAAGAAACACACTGCACACTTGAGTCAACGTCCGTGCTTAAAGGCCGACGACCAGACTCGAGATTCTGCAAGGCAGAAGATCCTTCTCACTATGGGGTCGGAGGAAACAGGCAACGGTGGACAGGGTAGACGGGGAGAGAGGAGAAAGCGAGGGAAAAGTGGAAAGCGCGAGCTGGTCGTCGGTTTTCACGACAAAATACAACCAGGTACTGTTCAGCTATAGCTGTAACTACCGCCCGAGCGCGGCGCCGCTGGGCGCGAAGCCGCCATTTCTCAGCCGAGGGGTAAACAACTCTGGTTGAATGGGGTCACGTGATTAGATGACGTAACTGATTTTCTTTAACTAGAACAGCGCCGACTTGACTTCAGCTGTGAAAGTTATATCGCTCTAAAACTATGAATGGGATCGCAAACACAATTGGGGCAAGTGTTTCAAGGTCTCGGACGCAATTCTTGCTTTCCAGGAATATGAAAACGTAAAAGATACCAAAGCTTGTGTGACCAGTCCAAGACCACATCCAAGAATATGTTTGTGAAGTCGCAGCAGTTAAAATCACGTTTGCGGGGCGGGCTATTGCCAAGCTATCAGGCATACAATTATAGATCAACTGCATCCATCAGAGCTGTTTCGCCTTTATAACCTTAAAGGGACGCTGCAAAGGAAAAAAAAAGGTTTTTTTAAAGGACATGGATGGGACACGTATTTTTTAAAATACCTTTTCCACAATTTGTTTTTGCGCAATATTTACGTTGTTATACGCAATTTAGGTGCAGGTCACAGCCCGTTCTAAGCTCCGCCCACGGATCAGTGGCCCCACCCCTTACTACCGGACTGGCTTGGCTGCTCAACCAAATAGGCTAAAAGGTGTAGTGTCTCCCTTTCGCGTGAACCGGTGCCTCTAGTCTGGAAGTCTAACACCGCCTGCTAGTCAGGCGAGCAGACGAGCGACAGCCTCCGGCATTGTCTGCTATTTCACCGCCGTCTATGGTCGTCTGCACTGCCGTGAGACGTGGACACAAAAGCTGCGCGTCGGGTACATTTTCGCCTCCGTCCGTCTGCTTTTCATCCACCGTCTAAAAAACTCTGCAACGCTCAGAAGACGTGATCATGAAAGAGGTGTTCTAGCGTTGCATCATGCAAGAACCACGCTCCAACACATGCGTCTGTCGGAGTCTATTTATGTGGGTAATAAAGAACCGAGAGAACTAAAAAAAACAACAAAATAAGTATGCAATTTTTTAGCCTCACTGTTCTTGTTTTTTTGTTTGTTTTTTTCTCATGGCATCCGCGAGCAAGGTCGGTGAGCGTTATGGCGCACAGTTAACATTCGACGTCAAATTATTCGCGCTGATAGGACAGGTGCCCTCAAAAACCTATAAGCTTGCCTTTCGAGGCGCAATGACGGGACATACCTAAGCAAACTTGATGCGAGCCGAACGCTCGATTGCGTCCAACCAAAAGGCTCGCAAATCCTTACCCGTGTATCTTCTCGGTATTGAAACCATGGTAGTAATCACGACGGTTGAAGAATTCACAGAGCAGCAGAGCCACTTTTATGGTAACCAACATCGTTATTCAGCATCAGAACGTGCAAAGAAATAAATCAAGCCACATCGATAAAAATTGTTGATCTGGGACGCTAGGCTTAGGCCAGTCCCGCTATGAGGACAAGCATCCGCACAGCCTTAACCTAGCTCCTCTATACTCACAAAGCCTGGCAGATTGCCACGACACGCGGCCGCCGAAAGTGAAAAGGTAGAGTGGCAGACAACGGAGGGGGGAGGAGAGGCGTGTAACGGGAGCCCTGCTGCGGCGAGACGCCGAAACATACTTCTCTAGAGCGATGGAATGTCCGCTCATGCTCCTCGCGTTCCTTGCGCTACCGCTTCGTTTCTCCTCGGGTTTGAAAACCATGTTTCGGGTCCTCGCCGCTGAAAATGCTGTGCGCTGAATACCAGGTTCTCCAAGAAATGCTCTCTGCTACCAGATCCTACCGCTCCAAATATGCGACCGGGCAGTCTATGGCTCCGTCGTTGAACTGCCAGGCTTTGTGAGTATAGAGAAGGCTATGACAGAGCTTTTCCGAGGCCGTGTTTTGAAGCACTTGTTTGTTGCAAACTACGTTGGTTGAAGAGATAATCCACTAAACACCTCTGTAAAGTCAAAACCACCCGCACCCATAAAAATGACGAGCTCAACGAGCTTTGGGGGTTGTGTATGTTTATACGGCCTAGAACTTGTTCTGACCTCAACGGGTGAGGAGTCTCCCAGCTGTAGATGAAAAATTTATCCAGTGCAGTACCACCGCTGGCCTGGGGTCTTTAACGTGCACAACGCAGTAGTGATACACGACCGCACGCCGGTACGATGCTCATCCAGATCGAAACGGGCAGGGGTGGGGAGCCCAGGATCCTGGGTTCTGCAGCGCGAGCTTTCGCTCCACGTGCTCCGAGGTGGTGTGCGCTAGACCACTCGGCCACCGATCCCCCCTCAACGAGTTTTGCTCGTTCAGCACTCCACAGACGCCGGCAGCCATGTTTGTTAACCCTTTCCCTACCATGGACGACCTGAGTTCGTCCACACTGTTTGTATCACTCCCCCCGAAGACGAGCTGGGCTTGTCCACGTTGATTTGTGCTCCAATACGCTACCATGGACGAACTGGTCCAGTTCACGTGTTTCTAGTGAGCTTTGCCGTGGATAGATGGCGCTTCACGGAAACTAGAAACCTGGTAAATCTCTGAATTTGGCAGAAAATTGTTCTAACGCAGGCAACAGGAGTTTCTGAAACATGGCGACATGGGGTGGAAAACGAAGAATATTGTGACGTCTCTTCAGATTCAGAAGATGAAAAAATGAATCTTTCATCGAACAGGGGAGCAATGCAACTGAGTTATTGGATTTTAGCTCAGAGGACTCCGATTTCGATGAGGACATCGTGTCGGCGTGTCGGCATGGACTGGAATCAATGTAGAAAATCCCCTCAAGCCCCTCCACATATTGCGTCCACTTTGCGTGCAATGTAATGTGAACTGTCTGCAGTACTGCTACGCCCGGCCTGAACGTTTATGTGCAAGGTGATGTGAACTGTCTGCGGTAATGCAGTGAAGGAAACTTTAGTCCCTTTTTCTTTTTGCTGTGTGTTCAAAGATATCTCATATAATAAATATTTTGGCATTTGTTTTCGGCCTTTGTATTGAATATTATATTATAGGGCACATAAAAAAATCCAATATTTTCATACCGTTTTTTTTTCAAAATTTTTGCGGTTGGCAAAGGGGTAACGTTGGAAACTAAAGCGGCAGAGGCAATCTCGGTTTACAAATGAAAGCAACAATGACTCTATCTTAATTATATGATTCTCAATCATAAAAAATAGTTGATTAAAATACTATTACGGAACGGAGATACAAATTTACAACCAACATTTCTCACGTCAATCATCTCACCAGCCAATAAGAGGTGCAAGCACCTTGTTAGCACAGGGCAGGGCTTAGCGGCCTGCGACCCCCCCCCCCTTTCTGCACCTAAATAGCGTCTAACGTTGTAAATATTGTGTAATCAATTTGATTTTTTCATGAAAATTTTATTTTCTTTGCAGTTTTTTTGTTTTTGTTTTAAGTGAGGCTCGTAGCCTAGATTTTGAGATTTTGGTAGCTGCTACGTACTGTACCGAAGATTAAACATTCAGCTTTTCTTTTATTCTGGGTTTTTGAACTTCACTAATAAACCTTGAACAACTATCCCTTTCCTGTGTGGTATCATTCTCACCTTTACGTATCACCTGCTACTGCGGTGGACATACGACCAATGCCTAGACAACCCGGAACCTCTCGGTCAGTCGCGCCCACCTTCCCGCCGATCCTCCGGGCCGTCGTGCTATTGATTGGAGTAGCCGTATTGACAAAGTGTCTTGAGGCGCGCAGCCACACAATTAAAGTTTGACGCAGACTGCAATTCTCAACAACATATCATTCCAGCACGCATGGAAGCTGCCGATGCCACGGCAACCCCCGACAACATTGAAACACAAAGATTCCAGTTGTCGTCTGCGTCCTTGAAACATTTCGCTGGCCGTCTGCAAGGTGACCACACACATTCAAGGCGATGCACAAAATGACGTACTCTCTAAGTTTCCCATCTTGACGGCGTCTTTCACCAACGCCATGATTCACAAGCACGGAATTTTGAATATTTGTGGGGTCGCGTCACCTTTGTGAAAACGAACGCCCATCCCCTTCGATCATTTTACCACTGGACGTCTGGCCTTTTCATAAATCTTTAGGGATTTCCAGCAACTAGTTTATTTATTTATTTGTTAATACTTAAATCTCTAGATCGGAATCTAGCAGAGGGAATGCAGTGGTGTAGACGTTAAGTAAACGCAACGAGATACGTTACTCGTTACTCGCATATAGAAGGAACGCGTTAACGTTAACGTTACCGATAAAAGTTTCAAGATGTCGTGTTCCGTGCTCCATCCTATATATTTAATATTCAGTGTGTAAATGTACCGTTACCTTTGAATATAAAATGTAACGCATGTTACATGTTTTACTTATAAGTCAAAACGTTTTTCTGTTTTGATCCGGCCTGTTTTTCTTTTATCCACCCTGCTTGTTTTTCTGTTTATCACCCTGACTGCCCTTGACGACCATAGCGCATTTCAACGCTAGAACAAAGGGCGTGGGTGTTGGGTTTTTCTAAACTTGGAGTGTTGGCGTAGGGAACGAGAGGGAAATTTTTGAAGGTATGTGGGATGAGTGCAATAATTTAAATAATTTGGCGCCTAAAACACACACACACAAAAAAAAAGATATGCTTGTGAAGTCTAGGGAAAGAACTTGCAACGAGTAACCTTGCGGTACCCGTTACATGAAATAACTAACGCATGTACGTTACCCGTTACTGTTTTGAAACACGTAATGAGTACATTACTGCGTTACAGAAAAAAGTAACGCATTACCGGTAAAACAGTGTGCAAAAAGAAAAACAAATCCAAACGAGTTGCAGAATGAAAAAAATAAAATAAAACAATTCAACAATCGCCTGTACCCAGAGAGGATTAGTTATGCAAGGTGGCATGCGAAGAATTACAGCGAAGGTTGGAAACAACATTATTAGTAAGGTTATTAAGTTACTTACTGCTCAGATAAAAATAATATTTAAAAAGGTGATAAGGAAGCGAAAACATTTATGGTTAATTCATGCCTCTATCTAGTGGCAGATCCCAAAGAGAAAGCAGTTAAATGTGACATGTCTTTTTTTATAATTTTCGTTATTTAATGGGTACAACTTTCGTTGTGAATGACGATCTCTTTGAGGTAACGGCAGTGAGTTACGAGGGGCGTTTAATAATTTGTCTACCTCAATAAACACAAACAAAGTTTTCACAACTAATTTCTTTTTCGTATTTTTCAACATAATCTTTTGAGAGCTTTCATTTTACTAACTTTTCCTGCAATAACAATAACCCCTAAAAAAAACACTAATCTTTAATCATAAGTTGGGATGTCACCACTGCCTTGACGTTTTCACCCCTTGAAAACCGCTGTCCAAAAAGAAATTTCTGCAAAACTCAAGACAGGAAGTAATACGAGAAAGCCAGGTAAAGACTTGGACGAATGGTTCAGCTGCTGCAATCGAAATTCCCGAACGGTAGCCCGTGATTGACGTGAGACGTGAACCGGCGCGTTTTCGTGAAGGGAACGCCTGTCCGCGAGTGTGTTTCGTCGTTTCTACTTATTTGACTACCACAAAGCGATCATTGTGTTAGGTCAACTCTCCCCGTTTATGGTTGTCTTGAGTCGTATGAACTGTAGAAGCAAAACTCCTCAACATCCTAGAAAACAGTGGCCATGACTTTGCCATGCATTGTTCTGTCTTCAACATTTTGGAATAGGCGATGATTCGTGCTTCCACTGCATTAACTCTATTTTGGACTCAGGATCTCTGCTATCGACACAAGTGTCATGTCCAGTCAACATATCACCAAACAATGAAATAATTTCACTTGGTTTTCACGGAGCTTCTCTGAGTAATCCCTACAGCGCTGGAGACGCGTGGCCTGCTGACATGGCGTCAGTCCTCTTGGAACCCGTCTTGCACTAACTTGTAAACTGCCCAACGTTTTATTAACGATTTTCCAAATTGAACCTGCCGATGTTCCATTTGTTCCAATATTCGGGAAATCTTAATTCTTCAGCCTGACAAATTTTAATTCCCGATTTTCTTGCACAGTTTTGAGGAAGTTGCTTCCACTGACCCTCCAGTGGACGAGTCATCTTGAATAGTCTTTCTACCTCACTTAAACTGCCTGCTCCGACAATATTACTTAGTATCGTAATTGAGCGGACTCCACATAAACTGTAGTAATGCGTCCGTGGATCTATTTTGAATTTTTCTTCTTTTGTGAGCAATTTTATTGACGAACGCTGCTCCAAGCATTGCATTTTCTTACTTGATTCACACAAGGACTCTTCTGGCATTCTGCTTCTTGATAGGCTCGACTCGCATTGAGCAGCGGGTGTGCATGTGTAGCCTTGATACATGTCACAGTAAGACCAGACTTGTTTCCACACGCTTACTCTGCTTGCTACTTTCTTTCATACTCAGGCAGATAAATTATTAAACACAGTTTGTAGCCCTGGTTGAAGGTTCTTTTAAAGCAGTACGTCAAAATGTGCTTTAGTAGGGCGAGCGGCATTTTTTGTACACTATCAGAGTATTTATGTATATCTCCATAAAAGGGTCCCAAATAATAGCAGCCTAATCTAACCTTGGCTGGACGATAGCTTTATGTGTAAGACGACGGACCAAGGGGGTAGGAGCATTTCAACGCCTGTTCGAGCAAGAGCTTTTGGAGAGCATTATTTTTTACGAAGTCGAGTTGTTTTGACAGGTCAGGATTATGAAGGATCCACAGTTCAAGGCGCCTGCATTATATCTGATTGAACGACAATATTACTTGTGTAAACAAACTCCGAAATATCTTTGTGAGCTCTTCTCATACAGTTTTTTTGTATATAGTATATTAAGATTTACCATTCCTCACACCAAACAGCAACCTTTTTATAAGCACTGCTCAACAGTAGTTGATCCATATCAGTGCATATTTTCAAGGAAAGACATAATCATCAGCACAAGTAGCTTGCTTTACACTGCAACAACTCATGCTGTAAACTGGTAAAAGAGGTGTTCTATTACCGAACACTGGGAGGCGCCAAAGACAATATACCATAGACTGTCGAAACAATGTTCTCCGGAAAGTATAAATTGTTCGCGGTTTGAAAGGTATCATCAACTGGGTGTCTTTAAATATTAATCAACTGGATGTACTTACTTGTATGTCTGCCGTGTACGTGGCGGAGTTGGTAGCGCATGCCGCAGCCACGCGAAGGTACATGTGTCAAACACCACCGACCTAGTGCCTTCTTTTGCCGATATTTGTTCTTTTAGAAAGTTCCGGTTCCTTTGTTGTGTATTATTTTGTAGAACCTTCCTGAATATCGCTCGCAAAAAACAGCAGTGGTAGCGCGCTGCTTTCAGTCAGTCTGCTCTTCTGTTGCCGACGCTGGATGCAGCCGTATTTCTTTTTTTTTGTCTTTTTTTTTGTTTCAGTGATTAAATGTTATATACCGCAAACTCATTCATTTCACGCCGTTTCGATCACTCCTGCACATTACACCTCGACATTTCTTAGAATAACCCTCACAAGTACTCGCCTTTGCAGCTTACTGTTAATGACTGGAACAAACACCAAGACCCATTGTCACCAAAATAGGCCCGTCAAATTTAGACAAAATGGTTGTATCAACTATCACCATCTATGATGCGTCATCATTGTTTTATTGTAGTTTCCATTTCCCTGTATATTAACAATGTCCGACCAAATTCTCTCTCCTCCTTTATAATATCTCTGGTGAGTTTTAAATTAAATAAATAAATAAAATAAACGAATTAACTATATTACCTTTTTTTACCTGGCGATTCGGTGGTTCGGGATAATGGCCTATAATGTACAGGCACAAGTTATAATTGTTTAATTGAGGTTTAGATAGCGGTGTATCAGTGTCCCAAAGGTTCCTGGTGTATCCGCTGTTGATGGACAATTTCGTTAGCACTGCGTACGACTGAGAACTTGGGTGGAGTCTTTAACGTGCGTCGCAGTCGTAGCGATTACTAGACCCCACGCCGGTATGATGCTCTTTGATATCGAAATGGAAGGCAGGTGCGACGATCTACTAGACACACCCTTATAAATGTCTTGGGTTTTCACGACCTCCGGCTAGGTTAAGACACTGCGAAGAATGCGCTTCTTTTTCACTTTTCAGAAGATTCTATTATAAGTCTCAACGCAGCTTGTCACGCCACCTAGAATGTTCTTCCTGCTACAAGAAACGTCTAACACGCTTCGAAGTTTAAAAGAAAATGAATATAAAATGTATGCCGATTAGATTAAGCTAATTCTTCAGCTTGAAGGAAAAAAGGAAACACTAAAGGGTTTCCTTCTTTTTTTTTTTTTGAAGGAAGAAGTTTTGTGTCTTTCTTCCCTGGAATTCTTCTTTCAATGCGTTTATTTCCTCGGCCATAAAATCATCCCTTTTTAACTGAGACTAACGACTGTAAGTTCTTTTTTCATAAATGGTAGTACTCCTTTTCTAACAAAAAAAATAACTGAAAAAGGCAGCTTGAGATTTATTAAAGTAACCATTTGCTAGGTTTTTTTTCCCGTTTCTTAAAACTTACGCAGCACGATTAATCAACATGGACCGTTGTCGCACTCATGGCCCACAGTATGCACTTCTCAAATTTTCAGGGGAATCTGTAAAGTGGGAACGCAGGCCTCTTCATAAAAAACTCAAAACCAATTTCGTTTTGTCAAAGTTAGTGTCGAGACTTTTTTTAATAAAAAGTTACGAGCTTCGAGCTTCTCAGTTTGCTGAAGTTTACTTTGCCAACTTCAGCAAATGATCTAATACCGAAAGTATGCACACTGTTACTTCCAATACAGAGCACGCTCAAGCACACATAGAGGGACACTTGATATCAGTACGGTGCCCGGAACGCCTTTTCGACCGGTGTGTTTCATGTCCAATGCATGCATAAAACGTGCTCACGTAGTGGCACCGAATTGCGTCATCGGAGCCGGGGCATTATGCTCTTGGATGTCGCAATCCTGGCGGGTGGTCATAAGAATGCTCGCTAAAAAGGCGAGTAGACGCGAGGGTCACTGTCGTCGCGTTGTCGCACCTCGCGTCTGCTTTGGTTTCTGTCGAAGCCACGGCTGACCGCGCAGAGCAACCTACAGCGGAATAAGCGTCTGCCGCTCCCACCGCTGCTCCGGTGCCACGGCCAAGATTGCCGCACGCAACAACATGAAACTTGTATGACATCATCAGGTGAAATTCGAGGAAGAAGACAGACGGAAGAAGACAGAGTCTTGGTCCAACGCAGCATTCAACGCGTGGCGCAGCTCTCGTTTGGGGGACGCAGGACACGACGCTTTTGGCTACAACGAGGAGCAAAATACGCTCATCATGAGCACAACGACACTCGCAAATGCCGTCAAGTACAGAGGAGTGCACTCTATGAGTCTCAAGGGTCAAATCTACGAAGTTGTAGCGTGCGCAATACCGCCGAACGACACCATCAACAGTGTGATTCACTGAATATCGGACGAAGACTCGGAGCAAGACGTTCTAAACAACCCAGTCACGGCGAGAAACCCGAACGTGCCCCACGCCAGACGGATGGCCATTTCAAGTCGGCGATCGTGCTTTTTACGAGCCAGAAGGTGCCGTTCTGGATCATGTACGGAAACGTGGAATGCAAATGCAACCTGTATAAGAAAAATATCGAAGCATGCAATACGTACGGCGGAGTCGGACATCGGACCGACGATGTTCCCGCGGCCGAAAGAACATCGGTGCAAGAATTGCACCGCTCTAAACGCGACTGTTGGCCATGCGTGCTCGCCGTCATGCGGCATCTGCGACAATGCTCACCCCACGGGTGATACAGTGCAAGCAGCGTTTCAAGACTCCGTACATCCTGCAATAGCGGCCGTGGGAGAAGAAGGAGAAACAAGAGGAGGGGACGTTCAAAGACGAGGACTTCCCGCTGTTACCCAAAAGACTGTCACGGTCACGGAGCCGATCATCCGTGCGGTCGGCCTCGCGGCAGCGGTCCGGCTCGCGGCGGGGCTCGATGTCCAGGAAGAGGTCCAGTTCCCGACAGCGAGTCAGCTGGGTCAAGGTGACAGACCAGAAGGCCTCGGTCAAGAAGTGCAAGTAGGCCAAGACGCAGAATCACAAGTTATACGAGATCCTCGTCATGATGCGACAACTCCATGAAGAAAAGAAGGTTCTACGCGTGATGGTAGAGAAGATCGAGGGGGAGGACGTATGGCTGAGAACACAGCTTTAGCAGAAGAGCAACGAGACGGAGAGGGAACCGGAGATGGCTTCGCCACCCGTGAAAAGGAAGATGGTCTTTAGACCGGGGCAAGAGACGGTCGCATTCAACAAGGCCGAGGCACCGCTGCAACAGGAAGTTAACAAGCAGGTGATCGAGCTGATGCGCAAACCCGAGGGGCTGACCCAGCTGGCTAGGCACATGGAACAACTACGGTACGGCACAAGTCGTTAGAAACCAAGATGGTGATCAGTAAAAAATGCATAATTAGGCAGTGGAATTGCCACGGGTTTGGCTAAAAGAGGTGCAACCTACAACAATACGTGAACAACAAAGATGAAAAGGAACGACCGTATATGATTGCCTTACAAAGCATCTGGTCAAACTGTCGGGTTACAGGTCTTACAACAAGGATACCAAGGAAAATATGGAAGTGGTCGCACTTGTCAAGAGAAACATATCGGTCGTCGTTCATGACAGAGGAGTTTCAGTGGTTTCAGTGGTTTCAGCATTTTCGTGCTGAACATCTACAGCAGCCCGGCGAAACGGCACAGCTTCGCTTTCCTCTTCGGAGCGACCCTGAAGATCGCCAGACGCCAGACACTGGTCATGTTTTGGGGACTTCAAGGCGCAGCATCCGGACTGAGGAAACAAGATCGAACGACCCAAGGGCCAAAAGCTGTTGATCGACTCTCACGAATGCTGACTATCCCTGATCACCGGCCCGGATCATCTGACGACGAGAGGAGACGCTCGGACAACAAGACACTACGCCAGATCTCACGTTTGTACGCTACGCAAAGGATGCAGAGTGGACAAACACGTAGGAAGACCTCGGTAGCTACCACTACGTGCTAAAGAAAACCATCCGCGCGGGCCCCGGAAGCCTCAGGGCAGAAATTGCAACATCACGGAGTAGAACATGTTCTGAGAGCTGCTAGAAAAATACGAGACGGAAGACGTCACGGACATTTGCGAGTGTATGGAATGCCCGCTGGCTACTGCCGATCAGACAACCAAGGTGATTCCGGAAAAAGCGGACGTGGCCGCTGCAGATAGCCGACGCTTACACTTATTGGAGTCTAAGGCTAGCCTGCAAAAGCGGCAGCACCCGCAACGTAACAATCGAAGCCTTTGAAGAAGGATCACTTTACTCAGCAAAACAATCAAGGCGTACGCTGATCAGGTTACACGGCAACAGTGGCAGGGCACCTGCGATGGGTCCGACTGTCAGCCCAATGCACCCAAAACGTGGAACAGACTGCGGCACATACTTTATCTGGATGGTAGTAAGACGGCTCAACGTAGCAGGATGTGCGAGATCATCCGAAGTCAGGAGGGCGACGAGGACGACCTATAGTCAAGGAGATTCATAAGCAATGCATTGGTGACAACCCGCCGAGGACACACACAAAATACGGCGGTGCAGACAACGAGGTGCTAGACGCGGACCTCTCTGGGTTCGAAGTTGACGAGACACTGCGCGGCTTGAAGACCAAGTCTGCTCCGGGACCGGACGGCGTCACGAACAAGATGCTGCGGAACCTGAGCGACGAAGCAATAACCGGCATCACAAAGTACACGAACGAGTGCTGGAGATAAGGAAAGCTACCACGGCAGTGGAAGACGGCCAAGGTGGTCATAATCCCGAAACCGGGCAAGAAGCCTCAGCTCGACGCTCATGCGCCCAATCTCGCTCACGTCTTGCGAGGGTAAGCTAATAAAAGCACTTCATCCTACGGCTAATCAACGACTTCATGAAGAGGAACCCAATAGACCGATCTCACCTAAGCATTCAGCGCATGCGTGACGCCGCCATAACTTTAGTTCAACGGAGGCAGACGGCCGTGCAGGCGAGGGCTCGTGCCGTCTCGTGCTCTTCACGCGCAGAGTTCCAGCGAGGTTCGGGCACGTGCAGAAAGACTAAAGTTCACTCGATGCATTGCGGCAGCGGTGGCGTGGTCAAACTGGCTGGTGAGATCGGTCTATTGTTCCCTCACACCATGGTTGGATTCTGGCCACACCTGTCTGCACAAGACGTGATGCGGAAGCTCAAGCACCAAACCATACATGTCGAAAAAAGCTCTTATCTTGACACTGGGGTGATCTTGGGCCTCTACTTTACGAATTCATTGACACTATCCGGCATGACGCGGTCCTTGAGAACCTGGAGAAGCTGGGCGTGGGCCGACGCACGTTCAACTACATTCAAGACTTCCTCAGCGACCGGACGGCCCAAATTTCCATCGGTGGTGTCACGTCCGACAACATCAACTTAGGCGGGCGAGGCACACCTCAGGGCTCGGTCCTGTCGCCATACCTATTCAACGTGGCGATGATTGAGTTGCCCGAGAAGCTCAGCAAGATCGAGGGGCTGCACCACAGTATAGTACGCATACGACATCGCGTTATGGATGACCGGCGGCAAAGACGGGTTCATCCAAGACGCGCTACAAAAGCTATACGGACGATTGAGGAGTACGTCACTCCGAGGGCCTAACTCGCTCTGCGCAAAAAGCCTCCTCAAACCTGTTGGGTCCCGCCAGCTGCCGTCGGACATCGCGCTCTACTCGCAAGGATTGTATCCCGTCAGTGAAGGGCATTCGCGTCGTGGGTCTTCGGGTCCAGGCGGATGGCAACAACCATGAGATGATCGAGTCGCTCAAGGACCATGAATCTTGTACGCCTCGTCCGCGCTTTCGTCGTGAGCCTGCTGGCATACGTCGCTTTCCTTCCTACGGCTGGGGGTGGCGGATAAGGCCAAACTAGACTCTCTGATCTGGAAGGCATACCAAGCGAGCACTAACCATCCCGGACTCACCACGTCAAACGGCTAGCGGCGCTGGGTCTACACAATACCCTGTAAGAGATCGTCGAAGCGCAACGGACGTCTCCAGCTCGAGCGGCTAACCAAGAGCGCGACCGGGCGTCCCATCTTCGAAAAACTGGTTATCCGCTAAGAAAGACAGACGGGCGGAGAAGATAGACGTGCGGAGGTGGGTCCGTCCTAGCCTACCATCCTGAACCTGCCGCGAAACATGCACCCCATACACCATGTGGAGCGACGAACGGCGAGGGCCGAGGCCTTTCAACGAATACTCGAGAAGGAACAGGAGCGTCTACTACAGGACGCTGCGAGGTACGACAGGGACGCCATGGCCGCGGCCGTGGTTGACAAGCAAGGAAAGATCG
Organism: Ixodes ricinus; assembly: GCA_037355805.1. Lineage (NCBI taxonomy): Eukaryota > Metazoa > Arthropoda > Arachnida > Ixodida > Ixodidae > Ixodes > Ixodes ricinus. Next base: position 30,610 of record JAZHYW010054833.1, read on the forward strand.
TTGCGAGCTGCAAGCGTCTGGACGACAGAACTGTAGGTAGCCGAGGAAGAGGCTATCGCTCTGGCACTCAAGCTGCAAGACGCCAAGATTGTTGTGAGCTATTCGCAGGTGGCGATTCGCTCATACGCCAAGGGACGGATCTCGCCGGTTACGCTTCGCGTATTGGGTGGTCTTGAAAAGACTGCGAAGGTGAAGCTGATTTGGACTCCAACACACTCGTCGCTCCTCAGCAACGAGGGAGACTCACGACACGACCCGAGGTCTCACTCTCCGGGCCAGAGTAACGTCGGACCCCTCCATCAAATCGTTGACGGGGAGCAACAGACTGGTCACGTTCCGAGACATCCTTGATTATTAGGCCGGCGAAAGGACGCGCTACCGTCCGGCGCATCCCACGTTGGACAAGGGACAAGCGGTAGCGTGGTGGCGATTACAGACAGGCACCTACCCCAGTACTGCCCGAGCTCAGTCGATGGTATCCGGATCACTACAAGGAGAGACTGCCAGCTATGCGGTGCAAAAGCGACTCTTCGCTACATGGTTTGGGACTGCAGCCCGCTCGACCGCAGAGCCCAACCGCTACTAAAATATCACCAACCAAGAGAACTGGGAGGCTCTTCTTCTTTGTACCGAACTCAAGGTGCAGGAACAAATCGTCCGACTGGCCGGGGACGCCACTGGAGTTCAAAGGATTCTGGCCGATGCCTAAGGGGTGGTTGGGAGTGGACTCAAAGCGATTAAAGGCTGTCTACTACTTTTCTTCGGTTAATACGTGGCATATTTGGCTGAAGTCTGGCACTTTGGCAAGTATGTAATGAGCCAAAGAAAATCACAGAGCAACGCGAAAAAAGAAGTCTGGCACTAATTAACGCCCTGGAGTAAAACCGTATTAGGCCCAAGTTGGGACCCTAGGAATGCCAAGCTTGAGCCAATTTAGGCGTTTCTCTGAAGTATTACCTGGGTAGTTGCACCAGGATCTTAGACTATCAGCACTTAAGATGGTAGTATTCCTCGCAGAAATAGGCTGCATCTTCTTTGCAACCTGCCGAGTCTTTGATGCTCCCGCGGCAAAGCAGTAGAGTGCGGTAAGCCGAGCACCAGCGCCGGCAAGTTAGTCTGCCGCCCAATCTTTCTTAAAAGGAAGATTTAGTATTGTGTTAAAGTTAGCTACCGTGGGCACGGCAACACCCCTCGCGTGTGCTAAAGAAAATGCGATTTTCCAGTAGCAATAGACCGATCTCACTAAGCGTTCGGCGCATGCGTTACGCCACTATAACTTTAGTTCACGGGAGACAGACAGCCGTGCATGCGAGGGCCCGTGCCGTCTCGTGCTCCACA
>JAZHYW010054835.1:0-15147 GCA_037355805.1 Ixodes ricinus
TGCCTGCATTACATTCGCGACGAGGTCGTTTTGTATCCGTAATACACACACCTACGCAGTTGCTCTCTGAGTATTCCAGTCACAGCATGACATTGTAAGTGACGCCCAGTGAGGCTAATGATCCGGTAAGCTTTTGAGTAATGACAGCAGATGTTATCAAAATATCGGTAGCTCTAATGTTTAAATCATATGCAGAAATACCCAGTTCCCAGACAGAATTTTCTCTCGTTAGGGAGACTAACTGTACTTTCAATTCCATGCTCGACAATAGAGTTAAGTAATCGCAAACAGTGAATGTCGTAAATTTGAGCGTGCTAATATTCGGTGTCCGACCAGAGTTGCCCCATCAGAGCGCAATTCGTCTAGATTTGTCTTTAGTTCCGCTAGAAAAAAGGAACACTTGCCGATGGAGGCCCGTATATTGCCAGTATAAATAAAGAAAAATCGGGATTATTTTAGTGCTCACGATTCTGCTACGCTGGAAAGTTATACTTGAGGTCGAAATAAGCCATGTGTCATTGATATATATTGCGATACCGTCTCTCGCTAATTTCACGCGTTGTGAAAAACTGCTTTATAGCCATCTAGCATAAACTGATTAGTTTGGAAAGAGCCGACACCAATCTCGGTGAGAATAAAATATCAACGAATGGGCTTAACTATTTATTGCAACCTGAAACTTCATCCCATTGTTTTCGCATGACTTCGTATGTTCACATGAATCAGCGTAAAAGGATAATCGGATATAGGGCCCGCGCCGATGGAACGAAATACAACCAGGAACAGAAAAAAACAAGTTGTCATTTCTCACAAGTTTCTCAATACCTCACTGCACCGATGACGTGGGCAGGCCCCTTCATCGTTTCTCACAAATATTTTAGCATTTCGGATTCGCGTAAAAATCGAAACCGGACACTTGCTTTTGATTTGGCCTCCAAAATGGGTCCTTGTTCGCTGCGCAAGTTGATTATTGAAGAACAACTGAGCTGGTGACTAGATCGCATCGAGTTCTCGCAACTCGCTGCGGGCGCCATCAAACATTTTTGATGGCTGCTGAAGCGAACCTAATGATAACCCTGAAGACAAGTCAGATCTTCTGGAAGGCGATGGATGCAAGAATGTCTGATGACTGGAATAATGAAGATTTAGCTTCGTGGAAACATCTTCTATGACCTTAATCAAATTCTCTTCCTGAAAGAATGGGAGGCGTGCACATATCCATATTGCATCGACGAACGCCACTCGCTGCGAGTCGTTAGGCTCGGCTTTAGGCGCTTGATTTCCTGAGACTGCTCAAGCACTATAGCACGGACCGAGCCGACTATCGTTGTCTAGATTTTTACAGATTCTTCGTTCGTCTTGGCCTATTCCAGCTTCATGAACTGTACTTTGCTCAAGAAGGTGACGGTGGTTTGAAGTTCGCTGACAGTGCAACGTAATTCTTCGACCACCAAGTTGCAGAGCTAGTAACTGATCGACTTTGCTAGTAGAAGCAAAATGGTCTCACGCTAGCATTTTAAAGAAAAGATCATTCAGCGTGGTGCCAATGGAGGCCAGATGAGTATTTACATTTAAAGCCAGCGGCATTAGCATCTGTGACTAGCCTCTGCTGGTTCTCAACAGTCAAAGAGGAGTCCACCACGAGAATGCTCACTTGCGACAGAGCCGAGCGAAGCCCCCGAACCGCAGCGGGCATTTCCAGCTTTCTCCTGAAGTCCCCATTCCGGAAAATTTACTCTTGCGACCCCGAAGAATTAAGAAATAATCTTAATAATAATACTATTAATATTAATAATAATAGCAATAATATGCACTGTATTTCACAAATTTCAACACAAAATTAAGGTTAGTCGAATGCCACTAGTGGCTAGACTGGATCCGGTAGCGCAGAAGAAAAACGATAGCACATTAAAAATATTATTAGCAATCAGAACACATGTCCGAAGTAGCTAAAATAATTGTAACAAATACAGCCTAAAGCAATCAAGGCTTGAATAAGCTAAAAATAAAACAGAGTTAAAATGGTTCTACTTCTGTTTTGCAAAAGCAAGAACAAATGTGCACGATACTACAAATCCAAACTTAGCAGAAAAATAGTGGTCAAAAACCAACAAACAAGTGCCAAGTAATGCAGAGTAATTTCAGCGCTACCGACGTAGAAAAAAGGAGGTTCAGAGAAAACGTATAGGAACTAGTTATATAAATCATAGTTGGATACGTATAACCCTAACATATCGTTCGCCAAACTTTTATAACTGAAGCTTGGACTTATTCCAAGAAAAGTATCCGACACATATGTTAAAGAGCCCAGGGACATAAAAGGAACGTAGACTTTTTCATACTTTGCATATACCATGCGGAATGACAAACGGTTCACTTTCTTTAAGAACGCGCTTTACAACATCAGGCATCTTGATGGTACTCGTCCAACAATTGCTAATTACATACCTTTTAAAAAGGGCTGAAAGGCGCGGTAAACTTAAAATCATCACCAGACATAGGCAGTGAAGTGCCATGCCATTCCTTTAGAATATTTTTTAAATATCATTAATTTTAGCATGCCAGAGCTTAGAGCAGTTAGCATATACAGCAATGCCATAGCGATACGACCCGTAGAGCTAAAGCATTACTATAATGTATTCCTACCGATAAATAGGAGAAAAGTATTTGTACCAAATACAACATACGCAATACACTTCGCAGTCTCTTGACAATATAAGCGAGATGTGAGTTCAAAGATCAAATCAGTATCAAAGAAGATTCCCAAGTACTTGATTAGTACTGTCAAATTTAAGAGCGCACATCTGCACTGTACACTTGGAAGAGTACATTAGAAAGAAATATCTGGACATTTTCTTTTTAAGGATTACTGAAACGCGTGCGTTTTGTTTTCTGAAGGATTAATTGTTAATAATCTGATTAACGCCAATCTAATACTCGTGGGCATTGGTTTGCAACAACGGAATCGCACCTATAAATTTATATCCCGTTAAACTGAAAGCGTATCGTCGGCGTATTGATAGATATCGCACCCTGAAACAGATCTTAGCCAGGTCATATCCGCATAGCGTAAACGAAAAGGTGACGACAAACCATTCGAGGCACACTGGCCTTCAACAGTACAGGGGAAGTGCTGGTGTTACAAAGCGAAAAGTGCTGCATCCGGTTTGTCAAACAAATTTTGTGGATAGGATAAAACAAGGCCCCTAAACCGTAGTCATTTTTTCCAATAGTACCTTATGACTGATGGTGTCGAATGCCTTGAAACGCCTCAGAAAAAAATCACAGGCAAACTATATTGTTTTCAGATGTTGAGATTAACGTGGCACACCAGTCGCTCAAGTAGAAGATGGGTGTCACGTCCTGCTGTAAAACCGTGCTATGTCGGTGACAAAAAACCAAACTTGCGAAGAGACATGGTACTTGTTTAAAGTAAATAGTTTCCAACATTAAGGCCAAACAAGAGAGAATAGATACCGGTCTGTAACTTTCAATGTTATCATGACCCTCCGCCTTTGTAAAATTGGCTTAGCAGTTGCATTTTCCAAGCACAGCGGAATTATCTGAAACTCACAGTTCCGTTAAATATGTGTAGTAAGATATTTTACAGCCCTTCAAATTGCGATGGTGTCCTGAGACGATTTTATCTGCGCTAGTACCTTATTGGGATTAAAACTAAATAAGAGTTTACGTAAATCTTATTATAGTCATGTCAAGCAGAAAGACGGAGGTTGAGCAAGAACGCTCGAGATTAGTAGGTACGATAACACAAACCTTTGTAAAGAAAATGATTGAAGCCGTCAACTAATAGATATACTATGAAACTAAATATATATATATATATATATATATATATATATATATATTTTCATCAATGAACGGTTTACTGGCGCATCCCTTAACCTTGTTCACGAGGGCCTAGAGTCTTAGAAGTATCAAGGCGTGAACGAACAAAGGCCTCGAAGGCAGCACCTAAGCACGTTTTATGAGTTGTGAATGCGAAAGCAGGTACGCCGCACATCGCTCCTGCTTATAATCTGTGGCGTACAACACGCTGACCTTGGCGATGGAACAGTGAGCTGCTGCTCGCGACGCGCAGTCGGCCATCTGGTGAGCGATCGTTCAAACTGTCGTGTGCTTTGCGGCGCGATGAAGGAACAGACAGCAACGTAGTTCCCAGCAGAACAAACCCTATGGTTTATTCCATGCGCCGTATATATTGCCACACGCCGTCACAACCGATAAGAGGCAGCGGCGAACGCGGTGACCTGTGATAACACAACAGTGTGATAACGCGGTCAGGATGACACCACATAGGCTGACGCGCAGTGGCAACGGGACCGACGCGCGCTAGCCAGTGGGACCGAAATGTAAAAGGTGCCGTTGGCTAGCGTTTATGCGCGTGGGTTCATCAGGCTGTTCGCATGGTTCCTAAAGCTGATGAAGTCGGCTCTGCTCCAGTGAGACAGTTAATGTTGTTGCATTAAAAAATTCATGGAAATGCTGACGATGTTAACTGACAATAATGAGTGTTCACTACACGATTCTCATTCGTTTTATTGCACTAACTGGTTGCTGCCACCGAAGAATGACGCGACATCATCGTCAGCCTCCCTCAAGATTATCTTTCTCTTTGATCCCGCGGGGAAACCTGACTTGCGTCTGACTAGTTAACCATGGCTTATTCGGCCTGCGTTTTTTTTTTGCCGTAGCGGTTTTTGAGCTTGCTCTGACGCATGAGGAAGTGAAGCTGCTTGAAGCAGGCATCGCAGATAGACTACGATTTTCCAGCCAACGTTATCTCAGTTGTAAGTGGTAACAAATATATCGAAGTAGTGTATCTGGTAGTTTGACTTGTTTCTGTTGTTCTGTTGCATTTGCGAATGATACTCGAGTCATTCGACATGACAAAGAGCGTCGACCGATTTTTGTTTTGATTACCGCCAGTAATGGGGAATCCTTGAGTTTCAATGTTTATATGGTCAGCCGCAAGATGTAACCGACGTGCCCAAGACTAGTATACTTCTATAGTAGCTGTTTGGATGACGCTCGATGCCATGAACCTAGTAGTATGGATGACAATGCACAGGCGATAGTTTTTGAAGACTTTAAGTACATCGATATTGAGGTCACCATACGTCGCAAAGTCTATTGACATGTCTTGCATTTCTAAACTAGCGTTTAACTCATTTAAGCGCATTACGCGCATTTCCCGATGGCGTGGCCTTCGAAATGTCGAAACGATATCGCTAGAGTATTTTTTAGTTTCTTAGTGCGATACTTTCTCAGCAAAAATGTAAAAGATAACTGCAATAATGCTGTAACACCAAGCGAGCTGGTGATGATTCATGCTAATAGAAACCCGACACTCAGAACACAAAAGGGGACGAACACAAGATATCTACAAATTAAAGGCTGTCCAAGATTTTCTCACATGAAACAGCATTTTCTCCTTGTTACAGTAAACGTGTAAAATAAAAAACTGTAATCAGGTAAAGAATATTGCCCTTGTGATACGCCCACGTTCGACATTAATTTATGTTAGATCAAAACGTCCACACTGGCTTCAAGAAGCCCAAAATTAGCTGAAATTCGTCCCAGGTTTTCTCAATGCTTCTGATATTCACATGGAGGACCGTAGGTGCTGTCACTAGGCGTGAGGCATTCAGAAAGCAAGAGAAATGCGGCTTAAAATAGCGTTCTCATTTCCAAATTATTATTTCTAAATCCTGAGCACCAGTGATGCACTGGTGAAGGGTTCTTTTCTTTCTTTTCAAAGATTGTGACGTCTTCAACCCAAACACATTTATATGAGTTTTCCTGCCCATAATTCGTGCCATCGAGAAAAAAAAGATCCGTATTTGCCTTTGTTGGGTTTCCAGTGAAGTGTATTCTTTATCGATTTCCTGACCATGAAGCGTGGCATACTTTTTTCGAGGGCCCATCCAGCGTTCCCCCTGACCGATACAGAACTGAACTGAATCAAGATCGGGCAGCTCCTACGCGACTCGAACGGAGGGTGCAGCTACCACATCAACAGGGTTATGACAGCCAAACATCTCAGATTCGTTGCAAGGTCGTTCATAGTAATGTTCAGATCTACATCGTTCATGAAGGAATTTCGTGAATTTAAGGCTACATCTCCTGCTGTACTGCTCAGTTGAATTCATGTTTGTTTGGAGCTATTCACTGAGGGTAGTTGGTTTTACTCCGACTTCACGTCGAAGTAAGTTGATCTCTTTATCGCTTTCTGTAACGAGTTTCATCATAGGATTCGCATTTCTTGGTTGATTCTTGCAGACCCTTGATCGTATTTTCATCGCGTACAATGATGGCCTCAAAGACAGTGAGGTCATCTACTTTTGCCGGAAGTTCAGATAGCGGGTCAGCGTTTGCTTTCATCATGCGGAAAAGCTCACGTTTGGCGGTTATCCGCGCAGTTGCAGTGGTAGGCAGCAGCTTCGTCGGTTGACAACGTGGCCTCCTCGGCATCGCCTACGCCTAATTTGATGTCGCGATTTCTGCAAGTGCTGCAGATCCATTTGTCTCGTTTCGCGCTCTCCATTGATCTGGCATCTTTCCGTGATGTTACGTGCCTCAACGTGGTATGCATGACTTGCAAGAACAACACGTAATAAAAACACCGTCACTTGCGCACAGGGTTGAGACTAAACAATGCACTCAATAGCTTGCAGTAGCCATCGCAGTTTAAAACAGACGTTCAATGCACATACAAAAAAGAAACAATTATCACAGATTACTGCTTGCAGTCGGCGGCGAGATACAACTTAAGCCCGCAAAGCATAATTATATCAAACTCTACCTGCGAAAATGACTGAGGTGTATTGCTTGCTGAAGACAGGGCGCCGACTGCGCCGAAGAAAGCTGTGGGATCCGTTTTTATGGTCTTGAGTTCAGTTGCCCGGATGGTGATCAACCGTGGCTAGGCGTCAGACGACGAGTGCTTCGTCAGATCTTCATCTGCCGGTGGCCAGCAGCGATGACGATGCGCCCAGAACCATTGACGCGCCCGGCCCCAGGATCTTCCGGAGAAGATGACCAGGTTAGGTTGCTTGCTGAACAGGCCACCGATTGCGCCGAAGAAAGCCGTGGGATCCGTTTTATGGTCTTGAGTCCAGTTCCCCGGATGGCGATCAACCGCGTGGCCAGGCGTAAACGACGAGTGCTTCGTCAGGTCTTCATCTGCCGGCAGCCAGCAGCGATGACGATGTGCCCAGGATCGATGACGACGCGCCCAGCCCACGAACTCCCGGAGAAGGCCTGCCGAAAATGACTAGGTTAGTTGCCTGGCTGAAGACATGCCACCGACTGCGCCGATGAAAGCCGTGGGATCCGTTTTATGGTCTTGAGTTCAGTTGCCCGGATGGCGATCAACCACGTGGCTGGCGTCGGACGACGAGTGCTTCGTCAGATCTTCATCTCCCGGCGGCCAGCAGCGATGACGATGCGCCCAGAACCGATGACGACGCGCCCGGCCCCAGGATCTTCCGGAGAAGATGACTAGGTTAGTTGCTGCTGAAGACAGGCCGCCGATTGCGCTGATGAAAGACGTGGGATCTGTTTTTATGGTCTTGAGTCCAGTTGCCCGGATGCCGATCAACCACGTGGCCAGGCGTCAGACGACGAGTGCTCCGTCAGATCTTCATCTGCCGGCGGCCAGCAACGATGACAATGCGCCAAAACCGATGATGACGCGCCCCGGCCGCAGAAACTCGGAGAAGGCCTGCCAAAAATGACTAGGTTAGTTGGCTTGTTGAAGACAGGCCGCCGACTGCGCCGAAGCCCGATCCTTTGTTTATTGTCTTGAGTCCCGTTGCCCGGATAGCAATCAACCACGTGGCCAGGCGTCAGACGACGAGTGCTTCGTCAGATACTCATCTGCCGGCAGCCAGCAGCGATGACGATTGCCCAGAACCGATAACGACGCGCCCGGCGCCAGGAACTCCCGGAGAAGGCCTGCCGAAAATGACTAGGTTAGCGCTTGTTGAAGACAGGCCGCCGACTGCGCCGAAGAAAGCCGTGGGATCCGTTTATGGTCTTGAGTCGAGTTGCCCGGATGGCGATCAACCACGTGGCCAGGGCGTCAGACGACGGTGCTTCGTCAGGATCTTCGTCTGCCGGCGGCCAGCGGCGATGACGATGCGCCCAGCACCGACAACGATGCGCGCCGGCCCACGAACTTCCGGAGAAGGGCTGCCGAAAATGACTAGGTTAGTTGCTTGCTGAAGACAGGCCGCCGACCGCGCCGATAAAAGCCGTGGATCTGTTTATGGTCATGAGTCGGCTGCCCGGATGGCGATCAACCATGTGGCCAGGCGTCAGACGACGAGTGTTTCGTCAGGATCTTCATCTGCCGGTGGCCAGCAGTGATGACGATGCGCCCAGAACCGATGGCGACGCGCCCGGCCCCAGGCATTCCCGGAGAAGATGACTGGAGGAGTTGCTTGCTGAAGACAGGCCGCCGATTGCGCCGAAGAAAGCGTGAGATTCGTTTTTATGGTCTTGAGTCCAGGTGCCCGGATGGCGATCAACCATGTGGCCAGGCGTCAGACGACGAGTGCTTCGTCAGATCTTCATCTGCCGGCGGCCAGCAGCGGTGATGATGCGCCCAGAACCGATGATGACGCGCCCGTCCCACGAATTCCCGGAGAAGGCCTGCCGAAAATGACTAGGTTAGTTGCCTGTTGGAGACAGGCCGCCGACTGCGCCGAAGAAAGCAGTCGGATCCGTTTATGGTCTTGAGTCAGGTGCCCGGATGGCGATCAACCGCGTGGCCGAGGCGTCAGACGACGAGTGCTTCGTCAGATCTTCGTCTGCCGGCGGCCAGCGGCGATGACGATGCGCCCAGAACCGATGACGACGCGCCCGGCCCCAGGGATTCCTCAGAGAAGGCCCGCCGACAATGACTAGGTTAGTTGCTTGCTGAAGAAAGGCCGCCGACTGCACCGAAGAAAACCGTGGGATTCGTTTTTATGGTCTTGAGTCCAGTTGCCCCGATGGCGATCAACCACGTGGCCAGGCGTCAGACGACGAGTGCTTCGTCAGATCTTCATCTGCCGGTGGCTAGCAGCGATGTCAATGCGCCAAAACCGATGATGACGCGCCCGGCCGCAGGAACTCCCGGAGAAGGCCTGCCAAGAATGACTATGTTAGTTGCTTGTTGAAGACAGGCCGCCGACTGCGCCAGAAAGCCGTGGGATCTGATTTTTATTGTCTTGAGTCCAGTTGCCCGGATGGCGATAAACCACGTGGCCAGGCGTCAGACGACGAGTGCTTCGTCAGATCTTCATCTGCTGGCGGCCAGCAGCGATGACGATGCGCCCAGAAGCGATGACGACGCGCCCGGCCCCAGGAACTCCGGATAAGGCCTGCCGAAAATGACTAGGTTAGTTGCTTGCCAAAGACACGCCGGCGACTGCGCCGAAGAAGCAGTGGGATCCGTTTTGCGGTATTGAGTCCAGTTGCCCGGATGGCAATCAATCACGTGGCCAGGCGTCAGACGACGAGTGCTTGCATCAGATCTTCATCTGCCGCGGCCAGCAGCGATGACGATGCGCCCAGAGCCGATGACGATGCGCCCGGCCCCGGGAACTCCGGAGAAGGCTGCGAAAATGACTAGGTTAGTTGCTTGTTGAAGACAGGCCTCCGGCTGCGCCGAAGAAGCCGTGATCCGTTATGGTCTTGAGTCCAGTTGCCGGGATGGCGATCAACCACGTGGCCGGTCGTCAGACGACGGTGCTTCGTCGGATCTTCATCTGCCGGCGGCCAGCAGCGATGACGATGCGCCCAGGACCGATGACGACGCGACCCGACCCACGAACTCCCGGAGAAGGCCTGCCGAAAATGACCAGGTTAGTTGCGCTGTTGAAGACGGGCCTCCGACTGCGCCGAAGAAAGCCGTGGGATCCGTGTTATGGTCTTGAGTCCAGTTGCCGGGATGGCGATCAACCAGTGGCCAGGCGTCAGGACGACGAGTGCTTCGTCAGATCTTCATCTGCCGGCGGCCAGCAGCGATGACGATGCGCCCAGGACCGATGACGACGCGACCCGACCCACGAACTCCCGGAGAAGGCCTGCCGAAAATGACCAGGTTAGTTGCTTGTTGAAGACAGGCCGCCGACTGCGCCGAAGAAAGCCGTGGGATCCGTTTTTATGGTCTTGAGTCCAGTTGCCGGGATGGCGATCAACCACGTGGAAAGGCGTCAGACGACGAGTGCTTCGTCAGATCTTCATCTGCCGTCGGCCAGCAGCGATGACGATGCGCCCAGAACCGATGACGACGCGCCCGGCCCCACGAACTCCCGGAGAAGGCCTGCCGAAAATGGCTGGGTTGAGCTGCTTGTTGAAGACAGGCCGCCGACTGCGCCGAAGAAAGCCGTGGATTCGTCTTTAGCGGCCTTGAGTCCAGTTGCCGGGCTGGTGAACAACCACGTGGCCAGGCGTCAGACGACGAGTGCTTCGTCAGATCGTCGTCTGCCGGCGGCCAGCAGTGATGACGATGCGCCCAGGACCGATGACGACGCGCCCGGCCCAACGAACTCCCGGAGAAGGCTTGCCGAAAATGACTAGGTTAGTTGCTTGTTTAGGACAGGCCGACGACTGCGCCGAAGAAAGCCGTGGGATCCGTTTTTATGGTCTTGAGTCCAGTTGCCGCGATGGCGATCAACCACGTGGCCGGGCGTCAGACGACGGGGTGCTTCGTCGAGATCTTCATCTTCCGGGTGGCCAGCAGCGATGATGATGCGGCCAGGACCGATGACGACGCTCCCGGCCCTATGATTTTCCGGAGAAGGCCTGCTGAAAATGACTCAGTTAGTTGCTTGCTGAAGACAGGCCGCCGACTGCCCTAATAGTATTAATAATGATAATAATAAAAATAATATTAATAATCTTAATAATAACATTGATAATATTATTAAACAATCAATAAATCAATCAGTATTTACTACAGTGTTTAGGAACAAGCTCGCTGTTTTGGTGCCGACACACTTCAAACTTCCGACTAATAAAAACTACAAAAACACAATTTTTTCAATGGACCCAACATATGCAGTGGGGTACCAAACTAAGAGATACTGTCGGATGATTATCACGTGTTCAAAGGAAATTCGAAGCGTGCTAAGTAGATGCAAGCTGCAAAACATCTACCAAGGACACATATTCTAAAAACAATAAATTTGACACAGTCAGACGTTCAACACTTTCCAGTCCTGCTCATTCATGAACAAGTATCCAATAAAGTGATTCTAAGCCCTATCAGACGAGTTGAATAGATAAAGTGTTTCGGAGTGATGATTATAACATCTCCAATCTGAGGATTGGGAATAGTTGATTAAAAGCTCGAGAAACATAAAACAAATTGCTTAGGGTAGGTACGCGTGAAACCCTAAAACTCACTCGAGACAAGAGAAGATGGTGGAATCAATTAGTCCGTGGATGACCTCAAACAAAAACCACAAATCTGCTTTCTCCCGACGCCGCTGCGTGCTAAGGAATTAAGAACATTTAGCGCATCATCGTAATAATTAGGAGGTAGATCCGATGCAAGATTATAGAAATAAACTTCTTCTGAACTCGCTCAATCCCACATATTTGGTTTGGGAAATTGCATTCCACACAACCGAGTCGCACTTTCAGCTGTAATCATGCTAAAGAACGGTACAATGTGAGTTACGCAGAGGGATTCTAAACTCTTTCGTTACACGACATGCGGCACCGAAAGTGAGGACAGAGCCTGGAAAGCGCCTTCCTGTGTCTTCCCATGTTGTTTTTCGTTTGGATCTGAGTCTTGCATATTCTACGGGGCTTCTTGGGTTTCAAGCGGGGTGTTCCGGAAGGCGCTGCTGTGTCTGCAACGGGATACATGAACGAAGTTACGGAGCTGTCGGCTGAAGTTGGTTGGCAAGTTAACAGAAGGTTGTCGACGCCCTTGCCAACTATTGTACGGTGGATGTCACGTGGCTACAGCATAAGTTTGAAATGATCGGTTGATCTTCACCTGAGAGTGAATGGATCAGCGCCCTCAAAAGCCCGTGACTGGGGAGCGAAAGGGACGTTTTGGCTTAGACTTTGGCCAAGGCTCTGGACGAGTAGGGATGGTCTCCCAACTTGGGACTCTTAACTTGGAGTTGGACAAATGTAAATAAATGTACACACTTCGCCACAAGCAGTGAGTCGACCCGTCACCCAGTGACGTTCGCGCCACCAGGCTCCAGACTATCGGAGCGCAACCTGCTCTCCCGCTACCACTGCGTGGACAAAACCTAACTGGACCTATGACGGATTTCTAAGGAACACCTGAGCGTGTCTTGTACAACGAAGATGACACATTGTCAACGCGGACGTTTGCGTTTTTGTTGCGCAAATAGCTCTTCGGCGACTCAACATAATGAGCCGCACACACCGTAGATGGAAACCTTAGAAAATAGCGTCCTGTGATTAACAACATCGAAAGCCTTACCCAGGTCAAAGTAAATTACGTCGAGCTGGCCCCTGTTACAAACCACGCCACATAAAATGTCGACATAAAAGTTACAAGATTAGTGGTTGTTGCTCTGTCAGAGATAAAGCCGTGTTGTTTTTGGAATTATTACATTCCGGAACTTGAAAAACAGGAATTGATGCACTACCCTTTTGAAAAGCTTTGAAAATGAAGAAAGAAAAGAAATAGCTAGGTAGTTAAGAACATCACCATTATTCCACTACTTCAAGACCTGAACCATAACGGGGGTTTTTCCGCATTATAGGGAATATTCCAGACCTTAAAGAGTTATTAAATATTTTGGATAGTATGGGTGTGACTTGTTCATAAAAAAATCTGGCCATTGCATTGGGTATTCTGTTGTGACCAGAAGATAATGTGCCTTTTATTTTCTTAATTCTTAACACCCCCGTCCTTCCGTCCTAGGGCAGGCACTTTGGAGGGTCAACGGCGTTGCTGCCGGCTGCTTTCCTCGAGCCCGCGATTTCGGTGCGGTACGCATTCACCTCGCCCTGCAGGGAGGAGACGAGCGTCGCCCGTCGCCTCATTGTCCCTGAGGCGCTTATTTCCTTCCCCGAGGGAGGCCACATGGTCCGTGAAATAGGAAATCCCCTCCCAGTCGTCGAGGAGGAGACCGTGCAGTAGCCGTCCCGGCGGCTGAAAGTCATCTCTGTGGGAAGCTGCATTCGCGCGCGTGCGCCGAACGACACACTGGACGAGGAGATACCGTTCTTCCGGCGGCAGTCGCCTTCATTCAGCGCACCTTCGTCAGTGTCGGTCTCCCTAGCTAAGCCTCAGCGTCCAGGTCGGTAGACACAGCAGCCTCGGAGCAGTGGTAGTGGTCGCAAGAAGACGGGCACCCCACTCGTCATACGTACAAGTTCATCCGCCCTGAGCATGAGGCACATCTTGTGGACACGATGCAGGCACACTGAGCAGCGGATACGCGGCTGTCTGCCGTAGAAGACGCGGGAGCAAATACAGATTGCGTCCTTACTCGGCGTCATCTTGAATAATAATAATAGTAATAATCAAAAAATAATGATAATAATAATAATAATAATAATCAAACAATCAGTGTTTGCTATAGTGTACAGGATATTTTACTCTACATCAAATAAAAAGTATTCTTAAATCTGCATTTTTCACTGTTATGCACCTGACCTTCGTAGTAAAGTACTGATTTAAGCCAGTTGATACTGCAACATCATCAAACAGCCCACAGAACACGGAGGAATACAAAAGAACAGGTAGAACGAAAGAGCGCTGACTCCCAGCTAATTTTTTAGAGGGGAAAAAAGAAACCATAAGTATTGACCCCACGTGATAGTTAACAAGGAAGAGAAAAAAGAAGAGAACATAAACAGGCTGGATTTGACACTGATGATCAGAAAAGAAAAGGATGAAAGCGCGCATAAAATCAAGGCCACAATTTTTCCTCGGATTTTCAATTGCCTTTTCATCTGAAAAGCAAGTTATTTCCGGCTCTCCAACTTGTCCAATCGACAAATTACAGTTTTTGAGAGACGGGCATGTATGATGAAGAAAACTATGCATGAAGTGGCCAGGCTCTTTAAATCGACCGCAAATTTCGGTTTCTTAACCTATCGCGTTCCGATTCTGTACAGCGCTGGCCAGATGTTGCAGAAGTCACACCTTTGAAATCCACCGAAGACAACTCCTACTTGTCTAAGGCAAACCGGGAGCAGGCGGCTGAACCCCTCAACAGCGACAAATAATTTGTCTTCGTCAACCGCCCTCACGCAAGTTGACCCAACGCGAGACCAACTTGAATTTACCACCGTGGATATAGATCTCCAAATCACTGACGACTAAGGGGGATTCATCTTGATCACGAATACGAAGCGCCGCCACTCCAGTGAGAGTGTCATCTCAAAACCCGCCATACAGACTCCAAAGCACCCCGTAGGTCTCACTGTGATCTTCTCTCCAACCTATCCTGAACGATCCTTGATGAAATTGAACATGAACAAAGTGTCCGACGCCTTCGAACTCCACTGCTCGGAGTGCATTCTAATTGCATGTCCAAGCAAAAGGCTTATTCTCATCGCAGTAGACACACGAAACTCGCTCGCTACCAAAGCACTGCTGCAACTCATTGAAGCTTGTGGAATCGACGTTAGGGCACATGAACCAGGACCTCGATCTGCTGCAGTAGGCTTCACACGGGGCGGGGGCGTAGAAAGGGACGTCGTTGATTCAGACATAGTCTTCGAGATATACCCATCTTCCATTTTAGGCCACTGGGAGACCTCTAGATCTGTCAAAATAACGTTATGACTCACCCATTCTGCGAAGATATGTGCCTGATCTCGAGTCCGATGTCACGGTCTGGCAATTCGAGGAGCGTCCTTTGCAATGCGAAAATTGCGGCCGCTATGGTTGCAAAGGCGTAACTTGCGGAAAAAAGAAACCTGTTCCAGATGCGGGGAGGGGAACAGCAGAGAAACATGTCATGCTGATCATCCGAAATGCATCAATTGTGGAAGTCAACATGAGGCACTCACACCACTTGTCCTGTGGGAATTGAATAGCAAAGAGAAAAACAGAGGTTCGCAAAAAAACACTTTGGGACTGTCACAGCTCCTGCAAGTGACACCCTCACGCAAAGAGGAAACAAGAGT
>JAZHYW010054836.1:0-18138 GCA_037355805.1 Ixodes ricinus
GTCGGTGACATGAGTTGTCCCTGTGGACTCACCACTGAATGGTGAGTAGTGTGTATGAAAGCGGAAAAAGCTTTTGCCTACGCGAGTAAGGCCCCCCACCTGTTGGCCAGTGGCCGCCGATCACCGCGTCACTCAGAAGGGGTGAGTGCGCCGGAGCACCAAGTCTCCCACCTCAGACTGCAGGTCTCAGCGTCCCTGGTTGTACTGGTCGGATTGCTGCAGTCTGGCAACGTCAAGGACTCCAGGCCCTGAGGTTGATGAGTGGAAACGCTTTCGCAGGGTCATCTGAGAACTTCGTATAATTGCACGGTCCTCTGCCCTGGGCTCTGTCGAACGGAGAGTGTTGAGCTTGAAAGACAAAGCAAGCTTCAAAATTGAGACGGGCAGGGTGAGCAGTTGACCGGCCTAACCATGGTGCAGGTAGCGAAGGCCATTTCTGAGACTTCGCATCCCGAGTCTTTGTGACGCTCCGTATGCGCAACAAACACCATCTTAAGTTTACGCTACCCTTTCGGTTATATTTGCCTGTGGATGATACGAAGAACCCTTATATTCAATTCAGAACCGCGCATACATCGACGAACACTTTACCGCTAAAATACGACGCATTATCAAAATGAGGCAAAACAAAACGAAAACTTGAAACAGCAGTCCCTATTTTCTGCGAGTCAACGCATGAGGGAACAGCTCCACCCATTTGGTGAAATGTTATTACTACGACAAGTACTGTTTCCTCGTGGGCTGCATGGAAATGGACCCGCGAGCGTCACAGCAACAGATCTGCCAAGGGCTACTGGCTTGCGGTGCGGTTGCATGAAACCTGGGGGTTGACCACCGCGTGGCTTCGCTTTCTGGCGCGACGGGCAACTACGCGCATACCTCGGTACATCTTGCCACGCGCTCCCGTGCGTCGCAGTACTGGGACAACTCATCGTAAGTTTTGCTCCGCACTGCTGTGTCCGGCTGCCGGGACAGAGCTGTGCATGTATCTGATGAAGGACTCACGTAACTTCCGAGGTATCACTGTTCGAAACGGAGAACTGCTCAGATGCATCATCAGCCTGAGGAGGATGTGGCGCAACAGGGAGTCCGTCACTGCGCCAGTAAGTAAGAAGGAGTCAGGACTGTTCATCACCCTTGGTGGTGACTGGGCTGGACTCTGCCAGCCAGGCAGTCACTTGTTGGGGCAACCCATCGTCGTGCAGGGCCTTGGGAAGATCCTCCCTTGAGACCAATGTTCCCCACCGTGAGTAAGGTGGTCCCTGTGCTGTATGCATGGCCGCAGCCAGACCTGGAACTTCGTGCACGTGCTCGTCAGGAGAGGGGCGTGGAAAGTTCATCAGCAATTTGGTTTGTAGATTACGGCCAGTACACAATAGTGCAATCGTATTGTTGCAGCGCAAGTGCCCAACGAGCGAGGCGACCAGCGGGGTTCTGAAGTCTTTCAGCCATGACAACGTTAAATGATCACATTGAATTTGGAATGTTGCGCCATCCAAACACATGTCAAATTGCTTTAACGCATACACCTATAGCTAAGCATTCTCTTTCCTCTACGCTGTAATTACGCTGTGCGGAATTGAGGTCTGACTTGCAACAACCGGTCGAGTGTACCGTCGTGTTCCTGATACGACAGCTCCGACACCGCAATAGCATCTGTCTACGCGAATGGTTCGTTTAGGTCAGAAGATGCTGACACTGCGTTCTCTAGCACTGCATTTGATAAGGCTAGGAATGCGCTTTGTTGCTGTTCGTTCCAACACCTGACGCCTTTCCGAAGAAGGTGATTTAGCGGCTGAAATCTCGGGCAACAAGGCAAATCTCTATACAATGCAATCATGCCGAGATATCGCTGCAAGTTTTTCACGCCACGGGGTCACGGGTACTCAGTTAGTGCGCGCAGTTTTCATCGTTGGGATGGATGCGTGCCGCTATCGACAACAAATCCGAGGAGGTTAATTTTAGGCTAGCCAATTGAACTTTCCCCGGATTGATTGTCAGGCCCGCGTTCCGCATCCGCTCCAGCAATCGACAGTCAAGTGTTCGAGATGCTCCTCGAATGTACGCGAAAAGAACAACTTCATCCATGTATGCCATCGCGAATTCGTATTGTTGCGTTTTCGAGCATCAACGTCCATCAGACGTTCAAAGCTCGCTGGCGAGTTGGACAAGCCAGAAGCAGCGGGTGAACTGTACAGCCCTCTGTGGCGGGTAAAGCGGTTTTCTGCAGTCTTACGGGTGCACTCAATCTGAAGGAATCGCGGCTACGACAACGTCGTGAACACCGTCGCGTTACCGAGCGCGTGCATTATAGAGGAAATGCTGGGAAAAGGTAGCACGCCCGTGACAGGCCATTAAGCCGTCGGTAATCTACGCAGAGTCTGGCAGTTCCATCTTCGGGCAGCGACAGGAACGCACAGGGCGCTGACCACTACTGCATGTCCAGATCTCTGAAAGTTCGGTCCAGGAGTTCTCTCTGTGCGCTGATGGTGGATTGCATCAGGCGGTGCGTTACCGGTTTCAATCCGATGCAGCAGGATGTCTGTGTCTTTCCTGGTCGCTCCGTGAACATCGAAGAGAACGGCCGCAGGACGTCATCCAGCTGTCTCTTTTGGAGGTCAGTGCCTGACACTTCTGCAGGGTATTCAAGATTTCGGATGGTAGGACAGCTGCCGGCGTTGTGAAGTGCTGGGAGGGTTGGGCCAGTGATGCAGTTCTCGTGTGGTGAACGGTCGCTCCGCCTGGTTTCCCAGACGATAGCCGCCACCAGGGAAGTCGAGCGTCACGCTTACGCCTGCGATAAAATCTCGACCCAAGATCACGGGTACTGGCGAGTCCTGGGGAGATACAGAAAGCGCTGACGCCATTTCATTGCATTAAATGAAATTTTAGGCCTTAGCTCCGTCCGCCGATATTGTTGACCCGGAGGCTAACTACAGATGTGTGGCTGCCGGGCGAAATGTTATTTTTTGATTTTTGCATAGTTTATAGGCAGCGTCCCCTAAGCGAGAAAGCAGCCCCGGTATCCAAAAGCGCGGCAAAAGGAAAACCGTGCAAAGTGATCGTCATGCGTGGCTCGACCATTTCGCTGTTAGGCTGAATTCGACATACCGATGGAACAAGTGACGCTGTGTGCGTAGATCCCGACTGTGATGGTGGCCATCGGCGGCTCTGCAGTGGGGTTCATTGCCGCCGGCCGTAATAGTTTTCCGATTGGGATGCCACGTGACCTTCCGGATTTTCACGGCCCATAGGCGCGCGAGGGTTGACCGGATTTCCACAATCCATCCGCTCACTTCCAGCCCTTCCGCCATTTGTTTCGTTCTGCCTCGGGTTTGTATTTGGGCACTCTCTTTGGAAGTGGTTGCGCTGTCCACAGTTGTGGCATTGGTCCGAATACCTGCTTGAGTCGCCGGCACCAGGGCGCTCTTCGGACGTCCTCCAGTGGCCCCGCATTGGACAAAAACTGGAGCGCCTCCGGATGCTTTGATTGGGCACTCTGTGCCAGTCCCGTGGAGGTCTTAGCGCCGGGATTGCCTCGGGGCCCTGCCAGCACATGCGGGTTCGAGAGAGTTTGCTGCCAAAGATGGTGGGAGATAGCTCTTCTGAGCGAGGAAGATCTCCTCTGTGCTGCGGGCATGCCGGGCTAGCTCTTCAATGGTCTCAACGGTGCGGCCGTGTAGGTACACGTGGTACTTTGGGCGACATTGTCTGAGGACCGGAGCTATAGTCTCCGACTTGAAGGCATTGGTTTGTTGCCCTTCGTGTGAGTTCCTGCAATGCGCTGAACATACTGAACCAGGCTTTCGTTCGGATGCTGCGTTCGGGACCCGAATTCTCTCAAGATTTGGAACTCGTAACCAGGTGGCGGGAACTCTGCTCGGAATTTCCAATCCCGAACTCGGCTAGGCTGGTGAACGTAGGTTGCAGCCTCAACCAGCACGCAGCGCTAGACTCGTAGAGCGAGAGGGAGTATTCGGCTTATCACGAGGGAGTCCGAGGCGCCTGAGGCGGCTTTGTAGACGTCGAGCTCACCCAGAAAGTCAGCGATTGACTTGGCGTCGTTGTAGCCAGTTTACACCGGCACCGTCAGCTGGGGACGCAGCTCCGACACACGTGACTGCTGCGCAGCGAGACACTGTGTGACCGCATCACACATGGCTGCCACCTTCAGCAGCAATTCGGCTTGCGCATCCGCCTAGCCTGCTCCGGGATCCATGCCGGCTCCAGGATTTTGCCATCCTTCGTCTTGGACCAATGTGCGGGAGACATGGCAGGAAAAAACAGAAACGCCAAGCAGACAAGAAAACGTGTGCGGCAACAGACGGTTACTCTACTCGAGAAAAATAACACGCCCCCAAATCGATAAACACGCCCCCGCGTGAGTAAGCAATGCTTTGAGGCTCCAATTCAACCAGAAATCGCGCTGTCGCGAATACCAGCACTACTTCGAAAAGAAACACCGCAGGTGAAAAAAGCTTACAGAGAGAAGGAACCCAGCCACATGTCGTTCCGACAGAAGGGCAGCAAAAGCACGTTTGGCGCCATGTGGTAGGGTTGCCTTGCTGCATGCCCATCCGGGAAGAACAACACGAAGCCGGGGTTTCCATAACGAGAAAATACATTTATTAGAGTAACAGGAATGGGTCATTAGTATCAACGTAAAACATTGCCGGAGCGTTCGAACTGCACGCCCCGTGACCACGGTCCGTCTGCCCTCGTTCTGTGGGCGTGTCCTCCTTTTATTGGCACTTTCCTCGTGCGCTGTCGTGCGTTTCGGACTGTGGCCTGTTTTGGGCGGTCGGTAGCGGCTCTGGGCGGGGTGGCCAGACCCACGCTCCACAGTTCTTAAGCAACCTCAGATTATGCCTGTAGTCTCCTTGTCACTGCCAACATAAAAACGTGGTTTGCTTTTGCAATGCAAACTATAGAGACCGACGTAGGTAGATTGTCCCATTTCGTCTGAACTTGCAAGTATGCACACATCACGTCTTGGTCAACGCAGGGCTAGGGAAGAGAGATTGAGATACACAGCCCTGTAAAGACAATGTTGCATTGCTTTCATTTTTTTTAGTCTCCATGTGTAGAATTGTGTGGCATGTAGACTAGCTTGTCTGACTGTTCAATTGTTTTTGGCTAATGTATTTATACTCTTGTCATACCAGCTGCCATGGCGATGGGCTACTCTCCGACGGGAATATGCACACCTGAAAGAGACCTGGCCCCATGAGCATCACAGCTACAACATTGCTGCCACAGTAGAACTAGATACAATAATTAACGGCTTATTCAAGTGACCAAGTGGTGACAAGGGAATCTCGTGGCCACCTTCAGCAGGTAGGTTTGTCAACAAGGTGGCAGAATTCACTCTTAGTTCAATCCCTATGGTGCTGTCATTGCCATTCAATGAAATGGAATGAGGAAAGAGGTACTGTAGAAGCCTTGAATCAATGTTTTTTCAGCACTCAATTTTGATGAATCTAATTATTGGGGACATCAAGCGTCGCACGAAAATTCCGAACAATATTTGATTTCTACAAAACCATGCTGCTAGTTGCAAATTGGTTTTCTCAACTTAATGTGCGGGTTATTGCAGAACCACCATGCACTTTAACAGATATTAAACACAGGCATGATGTTGCACTGCTTTGTCATTTAATGGCATCACCTATCGCCATCCCACACCTACGTTTCGGGTGCTGCGTGTGTGTCGTCATGGATAAAGGGTTTGTGGCTATTGAGTTCCGTTGTAGCTCATGAGGGAATTAAATGTATCTCATTTCCTTCCAGCGGGACCACTGTGAATCCTGTCGGAGAAAAATGAGATGTCTGGCTCCTTCCTGGGTTATGGCAGAGCTAAATCGCCACAAACCTAGACGACACGGGTTCTGACCTGGCCTATGTACAGTCGCACAACTGGTATACTCCGTTCACCCCTAAGCTGACGGTGCATTGGAAGCTACGTGCTTGCTGGACCAGTTGTACGCCCATCATTTGCCATCTGATCACACTCCCCCGCCCACATCCATGCGCCAGGAGCAGGGTCCGGTGATGAGAGGAAGGCGGTCGATAGGTCCAGTGAATGTGTAGCTCCCACCGCACTGTCAGCTTGGTGGTGAACAGAGCATAGGAAACAGCTCATTACATTGCATTAGCACTAAATGACAGAGAGCAGGTTTATATGATTTGTAGGCTTATATGAGGCCTCTTATTGAGTGCCACATTGGAGACCTGTGGCCAAATTCAAAACATTTGGGATGGAACCAGCAATAATTAACTGGACTGATTCCCACCTAACAAATTGAAGCCAAAGTGTGGAAAGCAACGGTAATGTTGCAAACCCTCTGCCAGCATATTCGGCTGTAGCTCACAGTTCTGTTTTGAGGTCAGTCTTGACATATATAAATGACATACTACACAGCACACCCCCAGAAATACAGGTCGGGCTCTGGGGACGATTGTATTATTTACTCACTGATGAGCACTTTGGATAAGCAAGCATCATTAAATAGGTATGCTAACCACATAAAGGAATTGTGTGTAATATTTTCAAGGTGTCAAAGTCTATCATATAGACTAACCAGATTTTTATTTAGCAAAGTTTACTGCAAGGTAAATATCACATCAGCATTCACCAAGTTCCCTTTTCTTTCACATATATATATATGTTTTTCTAATTCATGCTTTGTTGTGCACCTTTTCACCCTGGAATAGTGCTTTACCCTTAAAGGGATAGTGAACAGAAATTTCTAGCTCACAAAACAAGGCTGGACGGATAGGCAGGACGCTGCAAAACCCCAAAACAACACTCATGCAGCGATATCTCTAACGGATCGCTGTATTTTCGGAAAAGAAGTGCGCGAGTGAACACGGCCGACGAGACAAGTCACGTCACGATTCCCATTCCCTCTCCTTCTCGCTACGTCCCTTCGAGCTAGTGAACCGAAGCGAGGAGGAGAGAAGCGAGGCCGCTTCCCCTCATTCTGAAATTCTGCCGGAGGACAATGACGTCAAAGACCTCGCTTGATCGCGCCCTTCTTATCCAAAAGTGCGGCCATCCGCTTGAGATATTGATGTACGAGTCATGTTTTGGAGTTCGTAGCGTCTTGTTCAACGCTCATGCATCCTTATTTTGCAAAATCCAAATTTCGGTTCGGTATCCCTTTAATGGGGTACTAAAGCGTGTTTTGAGAGTCTCGTTCTATGGTCATACCTCAACTCTACGAGCACTAATCATCCTAAAAAACCAGAAATTACATTCATTTGCGGCCAATTCGTATCTTAAGAAAGTGATCAAAGTTCCAGACACTTACCGTCGTCGCAGAATGACAGATGGTGCTACCGAACCTTGCTGAATATGGTCGAACGACGGACGGCGCGTGTCAGCCACTCGCGAGCGATGGGTTCCCGCGTGGACGAGCACGACTGGTCGGCAGCTCGTCCACGGTAGATGGACCCCATCGCTCGCGAGTGGCCGACACGTGCCGTCCGTTGTTTGACCGTATTCACCAAGGTTCGGTAGCGCCATCTGTCATTCTGCGCTGACGCTGACGGTAAGTGTCGAGAATTTTGATCAATTTTTTTAGTATGCAAATCGGCCGCAGATGAATGTAATTTCTGTTTTTTAGGATGGTTAGTGCTCGTACATTGAGTTATAACAATAAAACGAGGATCTCAAAAAGCACTTTAGTGCCCCTTTAAGACAAGGCTGCGCTGCAGCAAAGCGACATATGCAGAATTGCGATGCCTACTCCACGGGTGTAGCTTCTCGGCAGTGCACCAGTGCGTGTTGTGGAAGCGCACTCAACGGAGATAATTAGACTGCCCGAACATACCACGTACAATGAGAGATATCACGAAACATCCGAGTACTGAGTCATGTTCGGTGTGTAAATCGAATCAAATCACACATTATTCTAAGCGATAACCGGAAGTTCTGAACGATTCGCACAATGTTACAGGAACAATCTGGCAGTACTGCGACGCCTGAACTATTAGTTTCGGTAGTTATAAAGTGAAATTAACTTTTGGTGCAATGTAGGCATAAATTCATCACATTTTGGTGAAATGTAGCAGGGTAAGTACTTTGGCGGAGCATGCTTTTCCCCTTGGAAGGCATTCTTGCACATTCCGATCCAAATTTCCCATCTTCAACTTTCTTCCTTAGGTAGCATGCAGCAGGACTTCAAGGGATAACTTGCTGGTTGGGAAGTAACTCTGTGGCTAACTTAAAGGGCCCCTGAAAGAAAAAAAAGTTTGTTTTTAAACAGTCTGGTTGGGAACATGTGCTAAAAAAGAAATTTTACGGAAAAAAAAGTTTTTGGAGCCATATTGATTGCGAGATTTAATTGAAATTGTGCGCGGAGTCCGTGACGTCACGGGTCATTCCAAAATGACCATCTCGGTCGTGAAGGCGAAGGCGATCGACCTCTCCTCCACACGCCTGAAATGCCGAGAAGAAAACAAGTGGTAAGGACGTGACTGCCGACTAAATCGCGTCTCGCGCCGTCAAGATTGCTCTAAAAAATATTTTTTTCACGTAAAATTTTTTATGACACGCGTGTCTTGACTAGATTGTTAAAAAAATATTTTTTTCTTCTCAGGGGCTCTTTAATAGGGCGAGTCTCCCACTCCCACTCAATGGATTGATCAGGACGCACCCAGAACAAGCATAGCGACCTACAATCTGTCTTGCATACAGCATGTTTCATATCTCCATGTTTGAATTTCCTTTTCTGCACATTGGTTCAAGAGTGGCTTGGATTGACTGCTTGGTCTTTCTTTCCCCATCAGGCAGGCAGTCTACAGTACTTCAAGCATCTGCAATGCTACACAGTAGAGGGAACGTGCCAAAGGCCTGGTTGATGGGCAGGATCGGGCTGCACCATAGAGTGCTACGCAATCGACCTCTGGGAAGCAAGCGTCTGCATGATCAAGTGTGGTTTCTTGGCAGATGATTGCCTGCAACACTGGTGTTCATCAACATATGTGGTGAATGTCTCGAGAAATATTTCTCGGATGCAAGACCCCGAACTGCACCTGGAACTCTGACGTAGCTTGTGCATGCTCATTTGATTACCTTCTGAAGACTGTGCCTAAAAGAACTGTTGGAGAATGGTGGTTGGGATGAAGGCGCTACAAGATGCGTCATAGGAGCTGCCATGTACTGGTGCAGATTGTCTCGATCCCGGTGTGGCTCGTTCTAGAAGTTCAAGCAAAGAGACCGAGCAGAGGGGGAAAATGTTGCTTTCGTCGCAACGTCCCCAACTTGGGGTTCTTTGAATCTCCCTCGACTGACATGCTAGTGAGCCGCAGCAGAACAGGCATCTGCGGTGCCCGCGTTCCACTGCTGTAACACTGCCAGGATCGAGACCAGGGGTTCATCCATGATTGTCAATCTGGGAAGGTGTTGCTAATTCTGGGAAAGGCCTCCCGAGGGGTGTATAGCATAGATTTGTGTACTTTGAGTAGAAAATTCTTATAGCGTCGTCCCACTAGAGCGACAAACGCCGATTTTTGTCCGGCGACACCACAAAGTTTTGTGTCGCTGATGCTGTTCCACTGCAACGACCAACACCTGCTACAAGCGCCGACAAACCATCGACGACGGACGAGTTCTTGTCTGTCGTTGAACTTGAAGCGCAGCAAGCAGTCCCACCGAGGAACATCTCTCGGAGACAAACTTAATTTTCTCGCCCGCTTGTGCCTTCAGTTGCTGTCTTCCCCACCCTCCTTCTACCCTTCCTCCCGTGACTCAGTCCTTGGCGGCCACTGATCGTTCCCGCTCCCGCAGTTTCGATTCCTGGATTGCTCGTAGTGGTCGCGGGCGCGGCTTGCTTGCTAGTGGTCGTGTTGCGAAAGGGTATTTGCTGTGGCTGGTTTCGCTCGCGAAAACTTGGTGCGCGAGGTGGTGCTTCAGGACGCTGAAGTCTACGCCCCTGCATCAGGATTGATTCACCCATGTGCAAAGACTGACCAAAGTAAGACCACTCACCACAAAGTAGGACACGACGTTTCGCCAGTTCCGCGGCAAGCCATTCCGGCAAAACGAGAGACTTGTCATCTGTTCTGTGATTGTCCCCCGTATTGTCCCCATAAAACGCCTGCCCTCGGTCATTGGATATGAAGTTAAAAAGTCCTCAAATCGACGTGGAATTCAGTGGCGCTCACCTGGAATGCTTCGAACGACCCAAAAAAGGAACGATTCAGGAATTCTAGTTCGGAAAAAGTTGGGTGTCGATTGTCACGACTGTTTTCGGAAAGTCGCCAACGGCAAATGAAGACAAGTGGAAGCTCTAAACAAGAAATAAAGTAATCGTCTCCACTTTCACCGTGTTTGTCGGCGCGTTTTACGCCCAAAGAGCAAAACACGAAAACCGCGTCGCCATACTCTGTTTGTCTCTGTATTTTGAAGTGTTTTGTTGACAACTCCAGTCCCACTAGGAAACAAGTTTCCTTGTCCCTGTGTTCTGCGTCGTGTCCGCCAGGTGGGACGGCGGACTCCGACAAACAGGCTGTCTGTCGGTGTCGTATGTCGCTCATTGTCGTCTGTCGCTGTCGTTTGTTGCTGTTGCTTAGTGGGACGCGGCTATTAGGGACTCGGCCTGGGGTATGTTAGGGGTGTGTGCGTATAAGTCGCTGGTCGTAAGAACCAGCAGCATTGCATTCGTTGTGCTCAGTGTCCTGGATGTTGTCTGGATCTGCCTGTAATTCATGGTGCCTTTAGAACTTCAGCATTACACAGTGATGACATCAGCAGCTGAAAATTGATGGGACCGAAATAAAGATGACAAAACTAGACTGTAGCTGGAGTCTATCACTAGCATGGAGAAGCTATCAATAGCATGGACTTCAGATTCACACAAGAATGTCCCGTGGGTAACAGGATTTTGATGCACAAGTAATTTTGAAGATGGCTTTAATGCTTCCGTTCTAATTCCCATGGACCTCCACAGGCTGAAAGGGCAGGTGACATTTCAGGTAACTGAACAGGTCACATACCTATGTATCAAGTGCAGAGAAGGGAACAGTGAACAAAAAGGCACCAGGACAAGGGCCCTATCTTTTGAAACCGAGTTCTGCATGGGTTTTTATCAGTGTGTCGAACCGAAAAAATACGGGTTCGGTTACGGTTCAGGTTCAGGTAAATTTATTTTGTTCCGGTTCAGTTCCGGTTCGATTAATTCGATCCGCGAACCGCGTGAATTCGCGAACCGGTTCGGAAATTATAAATGACAAATTGCAACATCAAAATAAATTACAAATAAAACATCTGAAATCAGCACATACGAAACGGGATACATCGTCGAAACTAGTAGTGCATAACGTTTATAAAAGCCTGTAGCCAATGCAAGCGGCAAACAACGACTGTCTGATGACAGGGCTGTCTGTCACGGGCGCTAACTCCAGCGTCTGCTGAGCGTTGGTTTGAGCGCACGCGCCCGCTTGAGTCCCATGACTACGCTGGGCAGGCGACGGAAGCAACAGAAGCTCGGCAGATCCTTTGTCAAATTCGAAAGTGCGCGCAGCTTCGCTTCTCCGCGAGCGACTAGGGTTTGTATCCCTGTTTTTTTCCCCGCATTTATCGAGTTTCCGGTACGAAAAATACGGCATGTAAATCTTGACACTTCATAGCTCGATATACTCTGACCGGTGGTTGGGGCAGCGAAGAGCAGATATAATTCATGAATGCTCATTTCAACTGTAAATAAAATTTCTTTCTCTCCCTCAAACATTATCAAACTCCACAGCCTTTTCTTTCTCATTCCGATGGAAGCAAGCTTCAAGAACTCGCGCGTTCTAGAAACGTGTTATGAAATGAGCACACAGCAGCATTTAGGATTTACGAGATTGTAGGAAAATGAAATCCCGTGACGCGATTTTTTTTTTTGCACAGCCTTCCAATTCTCTTTCTTCCGTGCAAGCCGCGACCAGCGCAATACTGGTTCCTATGTCAAGATTCATGGATGCAGCGTTTGTCAAGATTCATGGATGCAGCGTTTATATTCCTAAGACTGAGTGGAGAAGAAAAATATGTAAGCGAGGTGTGTGTCAGTTGACGGCACTTAAAAACAAATGGCATTGATAGCACATTCATTGTCAACAGCGCGTGGCCGAACCGTTTTGACATGAGCCGGTAACCGTTATTTTTTTCCGGTTCAGTTCCGGTTCGGGTTCATCGCGATAACAATATAACGGTTCGGGTTCGGGTTCAGTTCCGGAAAAAATACCGGTTCGGTTCCGGTTTTCGGTTCGGTTCGGTTCCGGTTCGACACCCTGGTTTTTATATCGTACTTCATTCTCTGCTTCTTGGGGTTAAAATGACGTATTGGAGCAGTCCTAGCGTCACGTCCAGTGCTGATCAAAGTAACACGATGTGAAATAATGATAGGCGTAAGAAACAAACAGCTTGAAACCAGTTCGCGTCCTTCTAATGTCCACAAAACTTGGTATGCGCAAAATAGCCTAAAACTGGTACAAATCAAAGCAGTCTGTGCAATAAAACGTGAAAATACGGCAGAAAAAGTAAACACTTGCGGGGCGTAAAACCGCGGAAGAAAATCCGTTCATGGCAATCTTGTTCAGCGACAAACAAGTGTTTATTCAGCTGCGAAGCATTGAAGTGGATATAAAGTCTGCATAGCGTTTCAGAGCAAGAAAAACAGCCAATTAATTGAACAGTACGATTGACAGCATTGCGGGCGCTACGCGGTCGCGTAGGAAGGCGACAAGGCTTACTTTGACAAGAGCCACACGGAAAACGTAGACACCAGCCACACACGCTGTGCAGGGCTCTCGTTCTCGCTTCTTGAAATGCGGTTGAAAAGCACTGCGCATTAGCGCTGCAAGCACTCCACGTCTACACGGTTTCAATTACGGAACAGAGCAGCGAGGCCTACTTCATTCGAGCTTGGGTAGAGAATCGCCGAGGTTGGAGCAGTCGGACTGTGGACATCGGCATGCTCGAAACTTCTGCTACCGACTTTTATGCGCGTGATATGCGGAATAACTCGAGTGGGTATGCACTGGCAGATGAAACAACACGTACTCTACACAACAACGCGTCCACCAAGTCACCACGGCACCGAAGTATACGCCGGAGTGTAGCAGACGCTCCTGCCGGCGACCGGCGCCGCATGTGCGTCGCCGTCAATATTTTGTGCGGCGGTAATCTGGCCAATCAGAGCACGCCGCTCCGCGGCAGATTTGGAATGGCCAGGTTTTGAAAATACGCTGCCCGGCTCGCGGCAGGGCATCACTGGAAGAGCCGCGGGAGAGGTGGCCCTCTCCAGCGTTCGCTCTGCAAACGCTGGAGAGCTTCCACTTTACTCTTAACCTGTCACCAAGCTATAGTACACCATAAGTGCTACATTTGGTCTTTTAATGGGCATCACGTCTCTGATCGCATGAATGTATGCCGGTATCACTAATAGGGAACTGCACCAAATTGCTGCAAACTTACGTGTGTGCTGCCTCAAAGCTGCTCCAAAAGCGACTTTTTCTGATACAAATTTGGCTCCATAACGAGACGTTTTCTGCCCCCAAAATTGCTCCAAACTCAAAGCTGGCTGGACAATCACTAAGAAGGTTAACACGTGCCCCAGTGATTCACACACGAAGCGAAAAAGCCTTTATTAAACGGCGTTTTTTATTTTTGGCAAACGGAGTTTCTTCAAATTGACGCTCCGCTTTCTCCGAACCGAGCCTCGATAAAACGTGCCGTTCTCTAAACCGTGTTTCGATGAAATGGCGTTCAATCAACCGTAGTAAACCCGGGAAAAGAAAGTCATAAAACGAATTCACATCGAAAAATAAAATTTCCAGACCAATGTTTACGGCGCTATATGAATTTGTATTTGGCGGCCGCGAGCGCCGCGAAAAAATGGCCGCTATTTGTTTAGTGACTGGCGCTGTTTGTCACATGGTACCTGCGCTCTTTCGAAGCTTCGTAAAATCTCTAAAATTTACTTATTCTTCTTTGTTTCGAGTGGAACCAAAACGAGCATTACTAGCAACTTTCCAGGCGGCCCACAGTATTGCGCCAATATTAGCGTCGAATCGGAAAAGTCGGTCAATATCATTCTGATACCGCCGATATTGGCGCTGTATCGTAAAGATCGGGCCAGTATTACTGTGATGCGGCCGATATCGACGGAACATCACTTGGATCGGCTAACGCCACGCTGATATACAGTATCCAGCGCCGTTTTCCGGTAATTTGTCGGGTCTGAACCGGTTATATGGGCCGTATTAGAAATTCTTGACCGTTTCTAAAACGATACATATAATTTGTCGGGTTTGAACCGGCTATATCGGCCATTATTAGGGATTCTTGACCGTTTCTAAAACGATATTGAATCCGTCAATCGCGCTGGCCAATCGCGGCGGCCGCCGCTGTTGCCACGAGCTGCGCCGAGGGCGCGCCCGGCAATGAGCAGCTGGAACTGGGTTTTCCGTACTAACAAACGGAAAAAAAACTTTTCTCGTAGTAGAATGATTTTAGATAAGATCGACCAAAGGGTGGCTGGTCGACACTTTTAAATCAACTGATGTATTTATATGCCATTGTCTAGTGTGTGGTATAAACGAATCCACACTTAGTTGTGACCAGAAAAAAATTTGGAGGACAGAAAAATCGTAAGGCAAAAAAGAGGTGGACAGTTGCATTAACGCGCACGGATGGATGGGGCACGTTTGAGAGTGAATAACAAAAGCAATAAGATTAGGAAAATTTTAATACTTGTTAGACGCAAACTATGGGTAGAGCTTGCTTTCTAATGTTAGAATATTATTTATTTAAATTTTATTTATTTTTATAAAAATTGCTAAACATGCCTGTATCGAACGACAAATGGCAAAATTCGGAGGCTATATCTCATGAAATAATTTAATAATTATTATATAATTTGCAGATAGTATTCTACTTATATATGGCTATTATTTAAAAAATCAATAAGGTATGTGAGTGATACGATAGTCAGGATACATGTATGGCAATTCTGGAGAAAAAATCAAACAACAAAACATTCTGATGCGAATAAAAAAAAACATCACCTTCAATTTCTGAAGATTTAGGTGCCCTGTTATACTCTACTTCGGCATTAATTTCTATTAAAAACATGTTGCATTATTTTATTGACAAAAGAAGAAACAACTTCCCAAAATAGGGTCCTTTTTCAAAGCCTACACTTAGCAGTGCCCTGTACAAGAAGTGACTCTGAGTTCCAGTTTCATGAAACTAACACACATCTTTCATATATTGTTATTCAGATGAGGTCACTGACAACTATAGCAGTCGTTCAGACACAGTAAAAGTGAGAAGAAACTATATACAGCATTTTACATACAGCATACAAGAGGTATCATATTAGAGTCTAGTGATTCTGAGAAAAGATGATGCACTGTGAAGTGTTACTTTCCAGTATAATTTATATTTAGAATAAAATAAACAACTTTACGTCCACACACAGAAATAAACATAGAATACTAATATATTTTGCGTTAGTTATGTATTTCCGGGGAAAACCTATTTCAGGTGAGCGGTGCCACCGACGACCGTGCCGGGCTAGCGAGCTTCGATACTCTCGGTGTACGAATGGATCGTGGCAAGCCGAGATATTTTATCCTGCGCGAGGATAACGTTTCGTGATTCTCGTATGGTGATCAGATAAAGATTATGAGCAATCACCAAGTAAAGCAGTAGGTTAAATACCCCGCGAAGAAAACTGATAAATAAGCATGTCCCTGCATTCAAAATGAGCGGTCCTTGGGGAATCAAATTCGGCACTTTACGCTAATGGTTTCCTCGCTGTACCCATTTAATAAAGTTTCTTCTAAGCAGATAGGACTGTCCGTGCTACATATACGTCACAGGTCCCTTCTGTTGATGACTTGCACAGCCGCCACGCGTGCCAAGACTGAATGCCAGGAAAGACGCGCACCTTCAGCCACTCTTCTTTTCTTTTTTTATGACGATACCGAACTTTTTTATTTTCGTCAAGATACACGAGATGCGCCCAGTTTCTCAAATAGAACGCTCACCATTGTCCAGGCCGTCTGAATTGCGTTTATCGAACGTTATCTGAGGTTGTTCAGCGTGGGCATGGTGCTTCACGAGTCCGCCAACTCCGTCGCATGCATTTTCCCATGTCCAGACACAGAAAATAACCACCGGGCTTGTGGGCAATCGTTCTGTGCAAAATGGTGAAGCTGGTAGCGATTTTTAAAATGACTGGCGGCCCCGTCACTTACGTACGTCACGTGCGAGTATACCGCAACGTTGTCTTCAACCCACTCTTTCACTTTTTCTAGAGCCAAGCGCGTGTGAGCGGTATCGTCACACAGTTACTCACAGATGATAGCACTTTGTCAGAAAGCACGAAGGTCTAGTTTTCAGCAAAGTCAAAATGAAAGACAATGCTCCCGCGTTGCATGCACTGTTTCCCATCGTAGATCGCTTTATCTTGCGTTTGTCGGATATGGTTGTGAAATATCGAACTTCCAAACTTTACTTGAACGACTTTTAGGACTCTATCAGGATCCAATGCTTTTTTTTCGCAAGGTCACCGGACTCCCATGTTATAAGCACAATCTCTTCATCCTCTGGGATATGAAGTTCCTCGAGTGTAAAGAGACTGGCCTTTTGGGCAGTGATCACAGTCTCCTTAAAGACACAGACCTGTTAGTAGGTCGCACAGAAATGCTGAGTTTATTTTACCAGTGTTGAATGCTGAGCCTGTTACGTTATCTATAGAGCGGCAATACAAAGGTAATAATTGGCGCAGCGCTCACAAACGCACACTTCCAGTTCCTTGTGTGGAATACATTTGACCCATCTAGGGCGGAAGGAATAAAATTTCGTTAGCTCAATGCCGGAATCAGGATGCTTGTCTTTGTATACACGGAAGGCCTCTCGGACTGAGCGTGTCAGGAAGTGTTTTGGCACCAACGTTTTCTCCCCGTCGAGCATGACCGACATCACGTCCTTCTGGTTGGGACCTTGGCGCAAACATTGTAGCTCGTCTTTCGTGAAGTACTCTAGGCAGCAGACATGTTCTTAGGGCTCACCTTGCACCTCGTGTAAAAATCTCGGCCCATACCACACGCCATACTTTTCCTTACCTAGAGTGTAAACACCTGTCTCCATGCTAACCTTTTCTAGGTGAACATGTCGACAGTGTTTATGCTCTATTGTGTTTAGGCTGGGCTCGAGTATTTGGGGATTCTGCTCTCTGTCGGTGTGCCCTTTGTGCCTGATATTATCGCCCGTGACGCCAGCGAGTGGGATGGAGACAGGCAGACCGCTCAGTAGACAGGTGTCGGCGGCTACATTTTGCTGGTTCAAGCGAACCCCTCATCTCTTGACAGCGAGCGAGGGAATGCGAAAAAATTGTCGTGGCCGTTTTGCTCGAGAATTAGTGACGAGTGTCGTCTGCTACTTCCGTCAAACTATTTCGCCATATTCGTAATCTTCGCGAGGAAATGATGGTTGCTAGCCACAGAACACTATCACGCAGAAAGGGAAGGCTTGAATATGTTTTTATTCTAGACATAAGTCAGGGATATATATAAGAGAGAGAGAAAGAGAGAGATATGGAGACAGAGAAGGAAGATGAGCATATAGTGTGTAGGAAAATAAAGTAAATAAAGTTCTCAGTGGCCGATGGCTGCGGGATCTTTTCTCGGATCACTAGTTCGTAGGATGATAGCTCTTTGTACACAGTAGTTTCTCCTCACTTTTACTGTGTGAACGATTGCTATAGTTATCAAGGGCCTCATCTGAATATAGATATATAAAAGATGTGCGTTAGTTTCATGAAACCGGAACTCAGAGTCACTTCACGCATAGGGCTGAAGTGTAGGCTTTCGAAAGGACCCTACTTTGGGGAGTTATATTTTTTTCAATCAAATAATGCAACATTTTTTTCAATAGAACTGAATTCTAAATAGAGTATGACAGGGTACCCAAATTTTAAACAAAAATCGAAGGTGGTGTTTTTTCTTTTTATTTGCATCTGAAGTTTTCGTTTTGTGGTGTTCTCTCCATGTTTGCCTGAATATATCACGACTATCAGAATAACCAGATACATAAAATATAGCTTCAAATAATAATAAGTATACAATACGCACCACCTAAAG
>JAZHYW010054838.1:0-13366 GCA_037355805.1 Ixodes ricinus
CATACCTGCCAACCTAGCAACATGAAAATTCGGGAAGACTGCTGCGCACAGCAAGGGGGGGGGGGAAGGGGAATTAAAACATTTTTTTTTCTTTTAGACAAGAAACCCTGTGAAGAAGCACTCTGCGCAGGTCACACTGTCTCTCCAGTTGTTTTGAAGTAAACTGCCAATGGTGCCCCGCCCTTCTACGGCACGAACATGGTTCTGGTGCTTTCGTGAAGCAATGTGTATGTTAATGTCAGGCTTGACCGCCGTGCGAAACGCTCGCATCACAGGCGCACATGGTACAGAATTCATACCTGTCAGCTTTCTGCGAAGCGACAAAGCACGGAAACTCAGTTGCGTATAATCTCAGAAATACTTGCAAGTGCTTCTTCTTGGCTTTTGAAAGCGCCATCAATCGTTCCAACTAAACTCAGGGAAACACAAAGAGTAGTTCGGCGTTCCACACCTCACTCGACGACCTGACAAAGCCAAGTGAAGCCTAGCGCACCCATGATCATATGCGCTCGAACTTAGGAGTAGAAGTTTCGTACCTTGGCGTTTGAAAATCTACCCTCGTTTTACGCTGCTGCTCTAAGTTGTCATGTGGTAACCCGCCGGAATAACCTAAACCTACTCTCGAGCAACTTGCTCTGACACACGCGTAATGATTATAGCAATAACGCGTCATAAAAAAAAAATTTTAAAAAAGACTACGGCGACCACTTTTTGGGAGATTTGAGGTTGCGTTCATACAATCAGGAGTATACTGAAAATCCGTGAGGCTCCCGGACGATTCGGGAGAGTTGGCAGGTATGATTGCACCATCATCTCGCCAGTTCTAATGCCTAAAGTATGAATGGCACTTTATCCTCACCCGGATAATTCTACTATGTGCTCAAATGTGCCGTCATGCCTAACATCCACTGACACCGTTCATGCTTCACATCTCTTACTACTAACAAGCATTGCTGTACAAATATGTGAAAGACATGTCACGAGCGTTCTGCGGAAAAACAAAGAGCCACCGATAGTACAGCGTTGCTCAGTTCAATGCTGTGATGCCATGTCCCTCCACCGGTTTATGAGGCCTGCGCTTTGTATAACAATGCCTTTACCGCCACTTGTCAAAAGAAACTGATTGAGAGGCCTTAGTCACATATCTCGAAGCTACCAGTGCTTCCTGTGCCGTAGCATTTTGTTGGTGTAACAGGTGTGTAGTGTCATCAAAGCCACCAGACATGCGATTCTGATTCTGTGGAACACTTTGCTCGCATAAGCAAACAAAGACAAAATATTTGGCACAATGTTGAGCAGAACTGCTAAACACACCATAGATGAAAGTGTACAGGAGCAATGCTTGTCCGAATACTCGGTGTTGCAGTTACCCATCATCTCCAATATTAAGAGACCGTAAATCAAAAAGGAATTTTTATTCACTGAGGCCAACTTTATCAAAAAGCTGAAGTTGCAACTACCGGCATGCCAGCTTCCAGCAACGCGTTGTGTAAGTGAGGACGGCTCCCCTCCCCCATCGAAACAGTCAAATCAACCGAAAAAGTCGTAAGCGACATTCGAATCGGTAACGTACGGCATTCTTCCCCCACACTGCGCAACCTCAGCAACCCATAATCGTCAAAACGTAACCAAAGCAATCGACGACCGAATCCTGACAGCAGCGTGTGCGACACTCTCCAGCAGCCATTTATACAGCCCCAAAGGATTTCCTACAACAAAGTACACATAGCTATGAAGTTCACACCCCAAAGCCCCTCCCAGAAATTTGTTACACCCCTGCCAGATCATCAATCTTGGATAAACCCACCCCCTCCAGGCAAACCAAAATAGGTTTCACGAAAACGAAATTTGTGCCTACCTCCGTAACGAACCAAACACGGAAAGAAACAGAAGTAAGGAAAGCCCCCTCTCCCGGAGCTCCTCCCAAAATTTGCTCATCACCCCCTCCCCCCCATATGTCCAGGAAGAAACAAAAAGAAAACAAGCCATCCTCAGCTCCTGTTCGCATGCCCCTCCGTCGTTTCCGCGCAGCACGTGTTACCTAGCAACTCAACCTCACGGCCTCAGGAGTACGCCCTCTTAGGAGAGTAGACCCGAGGGCTTGTGCTCCAGTTGGAGTGCCTCTGCCATGAAGAGCTTGCCCAGGTTCTGGGTGGAGAACTGGGCCACTTGCTGGCAGTACGAGTTGACCTGGCCGCAGTGGAGCACTGACTCGAGGCGGGAGGGTGCCGGGATGGGCTTGAAGAGCTTGTTGATGTCCTCCTCGGGCAGGGGCGGCTCGCCTTTCTGGATGCGGGTGCTGTTCTCCTGCGCCCGCTTCTGCAGGAACTGGGCCTTCTGCTGCTGCTGGCGCATCACCTGCACGGGCGAGGAGGGGTCGGGCTTTTATGGCAGGGGGCTTCTATGGGTTAATATCAGTCCAGAGCGTCACAAGAAGTCGTAACGAAAACGTAACAACAAGTAGTAGTCGAGTGACAATGTAACTCGGCTTCACGGTGTCACACGACCACACAGCTTTAGTCAGTCCACGTAACTTGACATCACAGTGCCACATTACCACGTAACTTTATGTCGCAGTGTCATGTAACTATGTAACTGGACGCCATGTCATCCGACGCCGTGAGGTCGCAGTGGCATGTGACCACACAAGTTGACATCACGGTGTCACCACTTGATGTCACGTGACACTGGGATGTCTGGTGACAGTCAGGACACCACATCCTAAGTAATGTCACCTGACCTGATAACAGGGTTGGGATCATGTGACCACTATTTACTATAATTATTGGGAAAAATACCACATGCTGTGCAAAAGCAGCCCCTCATGTCTGCACTCTGCATGACTCCGACTTTATACGTCGATTCAAGATTATTCATATTTTTGGCACGGGGCTTTCCCGGAGTAAGTGACAGATCTGAAGGCAGCGCTGGTGTTTGGCTCTTCTCTTTTCCTGCTTCGAAAGTTAGACAGTTTGAAAGGTAACTCCGGCTCAGCTGGTCGCTGCCTATAGTCGGTGACAGGTCAAGAGCGAGTGGAAGCTCCTCCCACCCTTTCCACTTCAGCGGAGCGAGCGGTGGAGAGGAGGACGCCTCGCCTCCAGCGTTCGCTCTACTAAAGTGGAAAGGGGTGGGAGGAGCTTCCACTTCGTTCTTGACCTGTCACTGACTATAGGCTGCCTCCGCGGCAGGGTCTTGCGGGCGAGGACGAAAGAACCAAGGAAAAAAGTATCACAGTCACAAAGGGGGGTTAGAAGATCGGTGCAGGGAGTGTAACGCTACAAGAAAATTATGGGTTATACGACTTAATGGGATAAAAATGTTTCCAGGCTAGATGGCAGAAGCTATTCTTCACCAGCCGCAGGCTAGTCAGTATGAGAGGCCATGGCCAGACAGGCTTACCGAAAAATAACCTCACTAAGCATGCGCAGTGCCCATCGATACCTTCCTCTCCCCCACCACACCATGACGTCACGACGCCAAGATGGCGACTGCGTCTGCGAAAGAGAGTGAGCGACTCGCCTGGCGCTGGTAGTTGATGAACTTGTTTGTCTCCTGGTTGAGTGCGTCGACGCATCCCATCATAGCCTGCAGGTTCTTTTCCAAAACAAACGCCGTGCTCATGTCCAGCAGCTGTTTGCCCACGTCGACGGGCGTGGACTCCGTCAGCTCGCAGAGCAGGATGTTCACCAGGTGCGAGTTGCGGATCACCACGGGGATCTCCTCGAACATGTTCTCGAACGAGCAGCGCGCCGCCTTGAAGCTGTCCGCGCTGAACTCGTTGTCGCCGAGGAGCTTCATGGCCGGGTCCGTGAGCCGGAACGCGCGCAGGGACAGGAAGCCCCGCGTCGTGCGCACCGGGTCGTAGATGAGTACCACGGACTCGGTGATGTTGGTCTGGTAGCCGAACTGGGACTCGAGCAAGGGGCGGTTCGAGAAGCTCCCGAAGTTAGAGCTCTGGTACCAACCGACGTGGAGGTGGTCGACGTTCACATGACGCATCTGCCGCATCATTTCCATCTGGTACTCGAGGTCATCCGCCTCTTCTTCCTCCGCGTGGCGCGGCGGGATCGGGAAGCAGTTGGTGATCTCGACGCAGTTGTTGTTGATTAGGCCGAGCAGGACTCCCTGAGCGACATCGAGGAGGCCCCCGGCCTCTTCGCTGCAGTGCTTGATGATCTTGAGGACGACCAGTCCGTCAACTTGGACGTAGTCGACCGGAGATTCGGTCTCCGTGTGCCGCCTGTCTCTGCTCGACGCCATTTTGACAGCAGAAAGAGTTGGTTGTCGCGCTCGGCGCAGGAGGCCAGGAGGCGACGTGCAACGCGCTTGACTATCATCATCATCGTCCTTGTAAAATATGTTGAAAATATGTTACAAATTTTTATTTCTTGCATGCAGCTCATCCAACGTTGATTTTGTAATTATAATAAACGACTTATGTAGCTTCGATATGTGTTTTATTTATGAGAGTGTTTATTTTTGTCTATATTTTAGTATACCTTGCGCGTCTTCCAAATAATCGCGAGGGTGCGCAGCAGACGTAAAACATGGCTGCCCCCACGGAAAAGTTTAAGCACGATTATTCGAGAAAGCAAACTTCCGACGAAGAAACCGATCCTGTAGAGCAGATGTTGAAGAAAACTGGATGCATCGAATTGCACTACGCGGTTCAGGTAAAAAGAGATTCATCATCTGGCGACAGTGTCACGTGCCTTCGCCGGCTCTGCCGATTTGAACCAGTGTTTCACTTCTCCATGCTTGTAGGAATGTATGGCAGAAAACCGTGACTGGAGAAAGTGCCAAGACGTTGTGCGCAAGTTCCAAACCTGCATGGAAGAAAGCGCAAAACGCAGGGCCGTGCAATAATACGGTATGTATTTCCCTGGGGTTGCTTCAAATTTACAGCAGCAGTGTGTTACTCGCTGCTGCGTCTGTTTCACGCGTCTGTGTTCGACTGAATTTCTCGATAATATTAGAAATACTTTACTGTATTTGTTCCGGCGATGTTCTCGCGGGAGTGTGCGTCGTCTGCTGGACACAAAATTTTAAATTAAACTTTTAAGATTAGTATGCTTTTACGAGAATAGATGGCGCAAGCCGCCCTACGATCAATTATCGGTTTCGCCTATTACACCTGCATCCATTCATATAGATGAAGTTCAAAATACACTCATTGGGTGGCGCCAGACGCCACACAAGCGCTGCAGTCGCAGTCGATTCATTTTTCTATCTACTTATGGTTTGTTTATTTTTCTGGTTTTTCTCGTGAATGAAGCCCAAAGATGTCAGCGGTGCAGCCTTCTTGGGGTCGGCACTCCGATGAAGCAGAATTTGGCGCCGGGAAGAGCGAGTTCGAAGACAACTTCTGCCCGTCCAGGGCTTTTCCGGACAGCGAGGACTACGTAGCCTCCTTAGGTATTCCAAATGCTTGCTCCCATGCCGCGCTTAATGACGCTGACCTCCGCGTAATGCACTCGATCACATTTAGCGTCAAGGACCGTGCCCTTCGCGACTTGGTGTGTGAGCTGAGCTTTTCGGCACGAACAGAATGTCCGCTTATTTAGTCGATTGCCTATGCAGATGTAAGCAGCTCTCCTGGCTGGCCGGTTTATCGATCGGAACGCGGGTATCTCTTTTATTGCTGTTTGTTTATAGAGCGCCTTGTGTCGTTTCACTCTTCTTTGTCCCTGTCGTTTTCGGCGCTTTTATATATTTGTCTAGGAAGCATCCTGCCCAACCTTCCACTTTGCGGTTGTTTATACAGGGTGTCCCAAAAATAATTTACATATCTTTTCACTGCAAAAATAAACTATGCACCGCTGAACGCTCATTCTCTACCCAAATGTAGCACTGACGGTCCGTACCAGGTGCCAAAGTTCCAGAACTAATCGCTATCTTATTCCAAAGTCAAAAGCGATTTTCTTAAACTTTCGTTAGGAAAGGGGACACTTGTTCTCGGTAGCTGACTCCATTTGTCTCCACGTATTTGTGTGCTTGGAAATTTTTGGAAAATCACTTAAAGTTTTCAATTGGATAACGGCAAGCTCTGGAAATTTTGCATCTGATCCAGATTGCGACTGTTACATTTAAGTGGAAATCGAGCGTTCGACAATACATAGCCAGTTCTTGCGTCGAAGAAAAACCCTGTACATTCATGCTCATCTTGCGCCGAAAGATGCCAAAGAAGCGGACGCTTAATGTGCTCCATTTTTCTTGTGCTGGTCGAGACGTGTAGGACGTGAAACAGTAGCACAGCAACGAATCTGTTACAGTTTCTGAGGGTCTGTCACACGATTAGACCTCTATAATGCACCCTCTTGGGGTGGGGGGGGGTGCTTTCTGATGGTCCACTTCCGCGACGGTGCTCTACCCTGTCGCAGGAGTAGACCTCCGGAATGCACCCTTGCAAGGGGGCGCATTCTAGCAGTCCATCGTACGCTGGAACGAAGTATACTTCAGCCTAAGCCTAAGAATGGAAGGTACGCCCGTTATCTTTCCAACCAGGCAGGGGCGCTATAGTCACGGACAGAGTGAGAAGGGCAAGGCACGTCTTTCGAACGCCCATCGGCCTTTAGCACGCGCTTCATGCCTGCACACCCGAGGTGCACAAGATGCCGAAGCGTCGCCGGAGGTAGAAGGGTCGCGTTGGAGGTGGAACGGCGGAACTATCGAAGTCCCTCCCTGCCGTTCTCACCTTGTCAGTGACTGTGCCACCTTTTGACGCGAGTGCGGTGGCCTTTTTTTCAAATTGTCAGTTTTGTCGTTCCCCACACCGACCCGGTTTCTCGGCCGTTCATGGTCGTTTCAGAGTCCAAGTTGGCCAGGCTGAAAGGGAAGGGCAGGGACGTGACGGCCAGGGAGATGCTTGGCGTGCTCGGGGAGGCGAGGCAGGACCACACGGGGCGCCTGCTGAGCACGGACCCCGACGTGGCGCCCGGGGCGACGGCGTACCTCCGGGAGAGGACTGCAGCGACGCTCCAGTGCGCTCCAGCTACCTCGAGGTGGGTAGCTGGAGGTGGCAACGCGATTCCTGCGCCATTTGCACCAGGTCATGCCTAAGTCCTTACACTGCTACATCCTGCTACGTTTCACTGGAATTGGTGGAATTTTTGCCAAAATTGTGCCAGACATTCATTTTACTTTGCCAATGCAGAAACAAAAGGCTGGGTTACACATTTGTGTTTGAGTGCGATTGATTGCTTTGAACCGATTGTGATGAGAGTGCACACTGACTCACCGTTGCCACCTATCAAGTAGCCTTGGAGCACATCTGAAGACTTCGCATTATTTACGAGATCAAATCTATGCGCTGTCTATGAGAAATGGTCTCTCTTAACGTTGTCAGAATCCTTTCAAGCACACAGTGAAAGAACGACGGATAAAAAATACGTAGGTCGGAAGTGTTCCAAGGTTGCTTCGTAGGCGGCGCCGGTCTGCTAGTGTGTCCTCTCATCGGGAGTGGTTGCGAGCGGGCACAACGCCCTCAAATGCAAATCTGTGAACCACCCTCAAGAAACCTCGGGAAGGTAGGAGAAAAAGTGAGCCTGGTTGTGCGAATATTTCCACTTAGAGGGGCAACTTGACCAGCAGATTGCTAGCCTCTAGTCTTTTGCTGTAGCGATTGAACGAATTCGGGCCAGCACTGTGCCGGCCATTCCTATCTCGAAACCGGCAAGAGCAGAAATCTAACCAAATCTGCGGTGCTTGAAGCAACACAGGGTGTCGCAGTATGAGCTGACCTAGCATCCTTTGGGCAGGGGTGGCAAAAGTCACGCGGGAGCCTCAGGTATGTTAACCCGTGAGAAAAAGGTGCGTGAATGGACTGGCGTGTTTTCTGTTGTTGCAGTGTGGTAGTAGATTTTGTAGCTTAGCATGTTGGAGGCACCATATGTGGCGTTATATCTCTTTTGGCTATAGTCCGAGCGGGCCTAAAGCTAGTTGCAGCACAAACACAAATGCGGACTAAGAACACTATGTCACGACACATTCCTCACGCTTGATTGGAGCAGTTCGCGGTCACAAACGCGTAGAAACACAAAAAAATGTCGCGGTCTAGCGCTTTCTGAAAAGCTTGATTGGCCCCTTTGGTTCGTAGCGGTGGTGGCTGTGGTGGCGGCACTCAGAGTTGGGGCCTGTTTAGACATACAACACGGCGCTACCTCAGTGCTACTTCAACGCCATTAGTCAGCACCGGGAATAGCACTAACCTTGCTGATGGAGCACTGTGATGTATGTGTGAACTATTCTTTAAGGTGAAACGAGGTGTAGCACTAAATTAAGCCAGCTCATATTGCCGCCGACTGTACATATCCACTCTACACTTTCTGAGTCTGAGCGAATTGGTCTCTGCAGAAGAGGCTGTTTCCGGAGAGGCAAGCCTTGACGCAGGAGGAGCTGAAGTACCTCCTCGAGGCGGATTTTCTCGGAAAGAGTGCAGCAGCCGAGAACTCCGCAACGGCCGAGGGGAGCAGGGCGAGCTTCTCGAGCGGCGATTCGGAGCCCAACCGATGAAGCAGACGGCAGACTGTCCTTTGCTGAGCTCGCCCTTGTTTCTTGGTCTATCCAAGCGTAATTTATCTTTTCATTTAAGGCCTTGTCTATGGAAATTTGTAGAATAAATAGACACGGTGTCTTTTTATTTTGAGAATCTTGCCATGTTGTAGAGTCTGGTCATTGTCAGATCTCCAACCATATTTGTGGTTGTTTGGAGTTAAATAGGGTGTCTCAAGCACACGTACCACTGTAAAATGAGCTTTCACGAAATGTGCACCGAGGAGGTTGGTGTGAAAATTTAAACCGTGTGAAATCTCGAGGTGTAGGTCTCTGTTCTGTAAAAGGTTGGAACAAAAAACTTGCCAAAGCTAATGACATAAAATATTGCTTTTTTTTCTTTTTTCAGTAATATTTTGAAGGGTTAGTACAGGGTATTATGGCATTACACAAGGGATGAGCAGCTGAAAATTGCACTTGAAAAACATAACAACTCAACATCAACAACAATAAGACAAAATATATAGGTTTTCAAAAATACACAAAACGAAAATTGGAGCACGCAGTATGAACTTGATGAAACTCGGCATTGATAGCGTATGGGTCCCAAGTAGTCACTTGGTAGTTGTTTAAACAAGTCAGTGTTGTTATCTGTGACTACGTTATTAGGTAAACTATTCCACGTGGATATAGTAAGAGGAAGAAAAGAATCGGCATAGGAGGTGCTAGATGCATAAATCGGCTGTTTTACAGCTATTGTCTAATCTTGGAAAGAAGGAAACGGGAGACGGAAGTAAACTATTTTTAGGAGTGGGGTTGTGGTGGTAAATCTTATAGAGCTTTATCAATCGAGATATTTTTCGTCTTAAAGTAAGTTTAGGACGATTCGTTCATCAATTGTGAGGTTCGAAAACATTAAATTTATCTAACCAATCACTTTTTTTTTATTATTTCGTATACATGCTTTGCACCTGGCGTCACCCCGTCAGCTCTTCGGCGACCACCAGAGAATAGGGGAAGGAGGAACTCCCACTTCACCGGGACTCTCGTTTGTGTGTCCCAGACGCCGCTATTCTCCCTCTAGAAGATTATAGAATATTAACCGGTCACTCAAGATTTGTACACAAGCAGCTTCCCCCTTTCTCTTCCGTGGTGGTGTGAAATGGATAATGTGACGTCAGTGCAAAGCATGTATACACCGTGTGCATTTCTTTTCCATGCATGTACAGATAATACGTTTGGTTAAAATATTTCTTTAGTATTCATGATTTTTTTTTGTAGGTACTATATCTTCATAGTACTGTTCACATGTCATACGGAAATTAACCTTCAGCATCAGGATCACT
Source organism: Ixodes ricinus (assembly GCA_037355805.1). Classification (NCBI taxonomy): domain Eukaryota; kingdom Metazoa; phylum Arthropoda; class Arachnida; order Ixodida; family Ixodidae; genus Ixodes; species Ixodes ricinus. The sequence continues at coordinate 9,837 of JAZHYW010054838.1, forward strand.
TTAAAGGGATATTTCAACGATATTTGAGATATACCTGTCATGTTGAAAAATAGGCTGAATAAAATCCACAATATCCGTAAATGACAATCGCTTTTGTTTGTATTTTGAGCCTGTTGGCTGTCTTTTTCGTTATAAACGGCCCACTCTGACAAGCGCTTGGAGAGCAGCCAGCGGAGGGCACGTGACATCCGGCGCAATAGTGACGTAGACTGTCTCGGGACGAGCAAAGCTGCGGCGAGGCTGACGTCCCATGAAGGCTTCCCAGGCTGACGTCGACAAGATGCCCTAGCCGTTCCAGCCACCGAAGCGGCCGAAGCACGCCAGCGATCGGTCCACCGCAACTAACTGCAAAGCCGCTTTTGTACGAATTTTGAGTGACGGGTTAATCTTTTATAATCTTGTAGAGGGACAATAGCGACGTCTGTGCAAGCCTGGGACACACAAAAGAGAGTCCGGATAAGTGGGGAGTTCTTTTTTCCCTCTTCTCTCGTGGTGGCCGGAGAGCTGACGAAATGACGTCATCGCCACTGCTTGTCAAGGTTCCTAGACGGGCTTTAGCGACATCCACCAGGTGCCATTTGCTAATCTGTTAATTCGTTTTTAAATTCCTACTCGTGTCTTTCAACGAGAGACATGATGTGTCCGATGTGATACTGCTCCCTTGAACACGTATATACCAAAAAATAAGCGCCGAAATTTCGTTTTAGTATCCCCATATCTTGTTCACTGATCGGAGAAATCACCCTCTCTACTGATGCATCCTTTCGTTTAACCGTGTCTTTTATCTATTCGGGGGAGCCGAAGCGAGACCAAACACCGTCCCACACGCAAGCTGGCGGGACAGCGGGGCCACGGCCGCAAAAAGCAAGACGCCTGGTCACTTAAACTTAATATGATCATACATAAAAAAATACCATACACGCTTGGTTTAGTTGCATTTACACATTGCCTGCTTCCTCTTGTACAAACAAAACAAAAAGTAAAATAAAAAAATATTAAAAAATTCGCAGAAACAGAAACTAAACGTTCTAGTCGCACTCACGACGACGTTCTTGCACGTAAATCGTTGTTCCCCTGCGGTTTTCCCGCCTAACCAAAGGAAAGCCACGAATGCAGAGACAAATTTGATGCATTCTTTCCTAGGCACGAATCCACCTTCGTATTTGCATTTCGCTTTTCTCATATGCTTTCGAAATGCAATATATAATATACTCGACTGTGAATCATACCCCCCCCCCCTCTTTTCCCATTTTTTGTTTTTTTCTTTGTACTTTGTCTTCCTTTAGCCTGCCTTTCCTCTGAACGATGAACGCACAAAGATTGGTCGGTTCATATTAAAAAAGGTAAAGCAAATCCACAAGAGAGAACAAATACGAAAGAACGAAACAAGAAAACAGCCATCACCGTGAAAATTATCAAAACATCCGCACCTCACGTTTGGCATTAGACCACATATATGTAAATGGAAAAAAAAAAAAATCAAGTAGAGAGAGGAGGGGAGGGTGGGAGAGGCAGAATGGCAGGGGCGGTTACCTGGTTCCCAAATTTATGGTCTCCGTGCAGCTCGTATGACATTCCAGTCTGCGGGCCTCAGCCGACGCACGAGGGTGCCCGCTGCGATCTTCGGGGCGGTGGATATTATATTAGCCGCGGAATATCTCGGGTGAAGCTGGCTCCATGTCTGTCTCGGGGTAAAGACAACTTCTGCTGCCTCGGGGCAATGTCGAACAAAACGGGGCTGTGCCGTTTCAAGCCTCTTGTGGCATCTCGGTTGATCACTTTTTGGGGAACTTTCGACATTTTACCTAAAGAGCATGTCTGTGCCTTTTGAGGAAGAACTGTTTGTGCAAAAGAGGAATTTGCATTGGTTCATGCGTGGCACCGATACTGTCCAACGTAAGTGCGGGAGGAATATTTCTGAAACACTGCACGACGTGAACCGATTTAATATTTCCAGATATGTTGATGACCTTGTAGTGCTTAGTAAAATGGCCGGTGTGGGTGAACGGGTAGAATTCCGGGACGTTCTATTCACGAACTCATCTCTGTTACGTCACGGCGCGGTGGTGGCGCGTCGGTCGCACTTCCGGTCTGGGGCTGTGGGCGGAAGGCCCCATGTGAGGCGTGTATTCCTGCGTTGTTTTGAAAGGAACCTGACGAAAACATGCCTTTTCGTCAAACCGCCGCGACTGGGGTTCTACTAAAGGAGTCGAGGAAGGTTTGAAGATCAGTTTTCATGTTCTCGGTTCGTCCGAGACCGTGGATATGTGCTGTAAAAATGGTAAACCAGACGCCGCCGGACCACAATTGCTTGGGCGGGAAGCACTTTGGGTTGAATTCACGGATACTTGTGGTCATCAGATTTATTTATTTTGTTCCAACATGAACGCCGGAAAACCGTCAAGTTGTACGGCCCACCTGCGGACTACGTTCAGTGCGTCTTGAAGTTCGAACGGCCGTCTGATCGTTCGAACTGTCGTCTGCTCTTTCAAACGCTTCTGCTTGTCGTCTGCTCTTTTAGACGACACCGGCCCGTAGACGAAATGTTGGCCCGGTACTTGCGATAAGAAGTAAGTGCAGGCCTCAAAAGACTTAAGTTTGAAGGTTGGTAAGCAGGCTCCACGTAAACAGTAGATACAAGGAGATGTTGATTATTGTTACCAGCGGCCATCACCGACTTGTTATGCCTGATTCACTTCGTCCGATTCTGCTTGCGATTTTCAGTATCGACGTTGACCATCTCAGCTACGGTTCATGCTTTTGCAGCCCGAGCGACGTCGCGACTGAAAATTGCGAGCAAAATCTCATCATGTGAGTCAGGCTTTAGCGTACATTCTGCGGCGTCCACGCGGAATGAATCGCCGCATGTCAGATTATTCACGCGAAGTTTTGCGGTGTAACGAGCCTCGTTAATTTCGCTGACGCCGCTCATGTAGTCAGACATTGCCAGGAAGACGTAGAATCAACAATTCGAAAGCGATAAAGGGCAGGGGGACTCACACCGACGCCGACAACATCGCATTTCAATGGTTTGTTTATGGGCGACGGCGAGCTTGTTGCCCACACCCCCACCGCGCATGCGCGGCGCCGGTGGCGTCCGCTAGGGGCGCTCCGGGCGCTCCGGTTTGTTTGCAAACATGAGTTGGAGTGTTACCACGTCTGTTGCGATTACATGAAACGCCGTTTCGCTCTGCCCACTCGCCACTCGCCGTTTATTTTTTTTTTCCGCCCGGAAGGAGAGGAGACTGAGGGGAGGAGAGTTGCGCGTGCGCGTGCGGTGTGAGTGACAATCGAAGACGCACAAGCTGTGCTCGCAGCTGGTAGAGAGAGAGGCGGAAGAGTAACGCGCAGCTGTTGGAGAGAGGGAAGGAGGAGAGTTGCGCGTGCGTAGTGTGGGTGCGGACTACGACGCCGCGGGACAGAGACCGAGCAGAAGTGTCCCGCATCTAAAAAAGACTGCCTCTATATGCCTCGAGGCATCACATAGAAAGTCATGCCACATGGCACTCAGGAGAGCCTAGCAATACGCT
>JAZHYW010054839.1:0-10483 GCA_037355805.1 Ixodes ricinus
CACGCTCGAAGATAGGGAGACGCCAGATAACAAGTGCCCGATAAAAGCTACCCGGCATAGAAAATAATAAAAAAGCGTCTTTTATAGCTCGCATACTTTATTATTTACGTTTAATTGCTTATCCCTTACAAAAAAAATGAAACGAGTTTCAATTGAAAGTCATTTAATTGAATAGAAACTCAATTGAAACTCATTGATCATTTTTGTTAGGGATAACGGCTCGTAAAGAGGCACGACGGGGTCATTGTGACAGGACTGGCATACTAGCAGTACCTAAGCAGCACCGGAATGCTGGGAAACCTTGAACACACTCTACGTTCCTCCATATGTTATTTTACTCAGAATCGTCGCTCGTTTTTACACGCCTGCTATGGAACAGAGGTTTGGGCATTAAATGTAACGAAGTTTAACATCGTTCACAGGTGAAGAAAAATACTGGAACTAAAGCAATTACACTTCCACAATGATAAAAAAGGTACGATACTATTGGGTACGGCCCAACAAACAAATGTGATTCATGTTATTTTCTGGCGAAGAGTCAAAATGCACTCGCGTTTTCCAATAGGAATGCACAGGAGCACCGCAAATTTAGACGGGTTGCTGTCGGCTTCAAATTGGCGTCAGGGAACCTCTAGCGCACATTATGATAATAATAATAATAATAATAATAATAATAATAATAATAATAATAATAATAATAATAATAATAATAATAATAATAATAATAATCTTTATTTCCATTTAAAGAAATGGTGGAGCACAAGGGAAAAAGCTTCAACAAGAAGCTTGACTGGCCCTCAGCCCCATCGGCAGCCATTCAACAAACAGTTTTCGTGCAATGAAAAAAATAATAATAAAGAAAATCATATACACAAAATTATACATTATCAAATAGGATAACAGAAACAAGACACAGAACGCTTAAATATGTAAAAATATGTTACGCAACTCTTTAGGAGATATTGTTTCTATATTTCTATTTTCTAAGTTGTTTAGAAGCTTTGGAATTAAATACCGAAGCATTTGCTGCCCATAACTTGACCTGCATGTGGGAACCTTCCAATATTCATTATAGCGGGTCAAATAAACCGTATTATTTTTTTCTAATCTAACTATCTCGTTTAAAAGAACACTTTCTTTTTCGATTTCATTCTTAATGGTGAGTAGAAGTCTATATTCAGATAGCTTATGAATTTTGAATATTTGCAGATTACTAAACATATTCTCAGTGTGAGAGTCATAAGGCGCGTTTAAAATGGCTCTTAAAGGGATTGTCCGGTCAAATTTTGTATTCGAGAAAACAATTGAATATCATTGTTATTGCCTCGAGACGGATCGTACGTGCAATATCTGAATTTTATATGCCCCCTGCGTGAGTAATTGAATTTATGCTGCTCCAATCGCATTCTAGCGTAAACGCTGCTTTCGTTGGCAACATTGAAGCTCTGACGTCACAAAACACAAAGCGAGCAGTTTTGTCTGCCTCAGCGTGCTTCGTTTTTGTTATTGTGCTCGACTTGTTTCGTAGTTCAGTGAGATTTTTGTTGCGCGGTTGGGTGCCGCAACCACCGGGCAGCACATGCGAGCCAAGACATGACGTTCCACACTTTTCCGCGAGACATGCAGCTACGAGCGAAGTGGATCGTCGCCGTGCGTAGGGACTAGGTTCCCGTCAAGATCGAGATCCCGCTTATGCAATCATCTCACAGAAGAGAGCTACGAGCTGAGCTCTAAGCGGACAGGAGGCTCGTAAGCTGAGGTGTGATGCTGTGCCAACGATATTAAACTACGTCCATCCACTGCTCGCCCAAATCGGATCAATCAATTTGATTATGCAGCGAAACCGAAACCAACAGCTAGGCCATCTGGAAACGATACCAGAAGTTGTATTTAGCACGCGTGCAGCCCGATTCTGTTTGACCCGCGTGTGAAAATGGAGCGTGACTACGATTCACCAAGCTCGTCCTAGTCAAGTGACGACATGCATTTGAACGATTCGCTGTTTGTCTTCGACCCGCGGACATCGCCTCTGAGGGAACGACCCGCAGCCCCCGCAGCCTCATCACCGATCCAGTGGATCCGCTGACATGTGTACCCAGATGCCGCTTCGTGTACTTAGGTGCCGCTTCAGAGCCGAAATCTGCATCCTTTGCTTTGCAAGCGCCCCTAGCTCGATCGGTGGCCGTCGCAGTTGTGTTTGCGCGAAACGGCATACGTTTGCTCGAAGCTTATGGCTGTCTGCGAGTAATTTCCTGCTAAAAGGCGTGACTTTTTTTGCACATGCTCGAGAACTGCATTAAAAGAACCGTATTTAAGTAGGGTACAGCCTAGGAGACTATATAATTCGAAACAAAATACAAGACATCCATCGACCAACGCTTGTTATCCCGACCATCCAACAAACCTTTGCGTTTTGTGACGTCACGCAGCACCTACGGATGTCAGCCATTGACACTGGCGAAATTCGGGGTGCAGTTTCGTACATAGGCTCATGAAAGTTTTAATTAATAACGGGAGATCATATATCAAAATAAAAATGACGTTTGTCTATATGAAGGCTCTCTCGACGTAACGATCGCAAGAACTTAAGTACTTCCGGTTTCGACCGGACAATCCCTTTAACATTTTTTTTTTTTTTTAAGCAGATAAATTTTGTTTAGGTTGGATGCCGTTGTTGTGCCCCAGACAAGGTTACAATAACTCAGGAGTGAGTAAAACAGAGCATGGTAAATAATTATTTTCACGCGAACTGGTAGAAATTGGCTGTGGCGATACGTTAAACCAACAACACGTGACAATTTGGAAACCAAATAATTTACATGGCTGTCCCATGACATATTTTCAGAAAAAAAGACACCTAGTGTTTTAAAATTTTCCACGATCTCTATCGGACTTGAGCTAAATACTATAGGCCTTGGCATAAAAATTTGTTTATTTTTCGGACGAAAGAAAATGGCCTTTGTCTTTTCAGTGTTAATACTTAGTCCATTTTCCTTTGCCCACGCCGCCAACCTTGACAAAGTAAAATTAACAGCATCCACAATTTCATCGCTATTTAAAGAGGAAATAAATATACTAGTGTCGTCTGCATAAATTACAAATTTAGCAACAGGGTCTATATTCACAATATCATTTATATACAGGTTAAAAAGAAGGGGCCCTAAAATACTTCCTTGTGGAACCCCTGAAATAATACGCTTTCTATCGGAGGAATGACCACTAATGTTAATATATTGGAAGCGGTGACTCAGGTATGAATTTAGGAGTGATAACGGCAACCCTCGAATACCATAGTAATTAAGTTTACAAAGCAGAATGTTATGATCCACGAAGTCAAAGGCTTTAGTAAAATCTACGAACACGCCAGCAACCGTTCTTTTTTTCTTCAAAATTTTGTAATATATATTCTTTCTGGGACAATAGGGCTGATTCCGTGGAACGATTTTTTCTGAAACCAAACTGCGAAGATGAAAGTAAATCGTGCTTATTCGCAAATTGTACGAGACAGGACTGTATTACTTTTTCGAGGCCTTTAGAAAATAAGGGAAGAATTGAAATCGGTCGATAATTGCTGAAATTATTTTTATCTCCTTTCTTGTGAAGGACAGATACTTTCGCAACCTGCATCGCCGTAGGAAATACTCCAGACGAAAAACAAAGATTAAAAATATGGGTTACGTATGGCACCATTATATCAATAACGAACTTTAGTGGGCGTATTTGTAGATCATCGCAATCGCAGCTAGAGCTGTTTTTTAATTGCATAAATGTAAAAAATACCTCAGCATCTGTGACAGGTTCAAGAAACATGGAATGACTATTTCTGACTTCAATGTATCTGCAAGGATCAGTATTAACGTTTGTTGTAGATAAATTCGCAAAATATTCGCTGAAAGCATTAGCTAAGGAAAGGCCACTTAGATGCACACCGTCCCGGTTAATATTATCAACTGGCTGATGGCCTGAACCAAGATTTAACACTGAATTTAGTTTTTTCCAAACCAAGTCCGTACGACCATTTGTATCCCTAAACACCTTATCATGATACTCAGCTTTAGCTGTACGTAATAATTTTGTTAGTTGGTTGCGATATATTTTAAAGGACCGTAGACTTTGCGGGTCTCTAGATTTAACGAATGTTTGGTACATCGCGTTCTTTGTTTTAATTTTTTCAAGTAAATCAGGTGTTATCCACGGTTTTCTGATTTTTTTAGTTGCCTTAAACATTTTGTACGGAAAATGACGACTATAAATGCTTTTAAATAGTTTTAGGAAATGTCCATAGACTTCATCTACATCTTCTGAACCAAACATATCACACCAATTAGTATCTGCAATCTCTTGTCTGAATGCATTCAACCTTTCGGTGGTTATATGCTGAAACGGGTACGATACATTATTTCTATTTTGTTTAGGGTTTCTAGTTTTCAAACACATGAATATTGGAAGGTGATCACTTAAATGGTAGCTTATAACTCCGGATTTTATATTTTCACTATCGGCGTTACTAATAAATAGATCAATTAATGTTTCAGAGCTTACAGTAACTCTAGTTGGAATATTTATTGTGTTCCTACACCCATTGGTTTCTATGATCATATTCATTTCCCTCTTCAATGTAGTATCTTTCAGCATGTCAATATTAAAATCCCCACCACAAATTACGGTATAACTATTATCATTGACAAAACGAAGGTATGTGTTGAAAAATTCCAAAAAGTTCTCACTATTGCCATCTGGAGGCCGATAAAACACACTTATTATTACACATTTCGCACGCACTGTTAATACTTCAAAGTCCCGTGTAATACATGAATAATCTGACAATAGTTCACAGTTAATTGTGTCTTTAATTAGTAGACATACCCCGCCACCTCGGCGAGTAGTACGATTTAAGGAAAAGCTAACGTATCCAGGAAGTTTCAAAACATCACTATCATTACGATACCACGTTTCTGATAACATTACTACGTCGAACAAAAAAGGAACCTGATTAAAAACACTTCAAAATCTATATTTTTATTTCTAGCAGATTGGGCATTCACATGAAAATATTTCGTGAAAGCATGGCGTTCAGTACCAAGATATGCTTCAAGGTCACATGGAAGTAAACAATCATGACCAAGCATTAAAACGATAAACAACCAATTGAACTTTCAAAGAAAGGAAAAGAGATTACTGCAACTTTCGCAGGTCATCCTCACATCTGACAACAGCTGCGCGCTCGCCCACCCCACGCCTGACAAGAATCTTTCCATTTTGGTGCCATACGAACTGATAGGACCTTTGCTTTGCCCATTCTTTTGTGATCCAGAGAAGTGCCTTGTTTTGTTTGGTTAAGTTTTCTAAAATATAAATACTTCGCTGACCGCGTGCAAGTTTTCTTTTACTCCGAAGCCACTCGTCGCGTTTTTCTTGTTGTGCAAAACGTATGATAATTCCGGGAACTTTGTCGGGCTTCGATGGCAGTCTGTGAAGAGCTACTACGTCACTTGCCTCGAGCGCTGGTAAATCGAGTTTCTGTGCTACCTCGTTTACTTTCGTCATCAAGTTTTCCTTCTCAGCGATAACTCTATGGTTCCAACTCGGAGCGAACGCTGGAGTGAACGTCGCCCGCTTATAGAGCCACTAAATAAGCTACGCTTCAGAGTAACGACCAGGGTATAAGGTAGTCAGGTGGGGAAACGAGAGCCGATTGGGCGATCTGATTGTGTTCCCGCTTCATACCACTCCACATAGATGGCGCCACGGGAAAAAGAAACGAAAAACAAAATATTCTCAATCATTCTGCAGGCAAGGCGACTCACTGACGATTTATTTCATGAACTGTGCTTGAACAACGCAAAGTTTAATCCAGCAAACTAATAATATATTTAACATAGGGGTTCCGTTTTGCCTGTAGTTCCACATTACAAGTTGAATAAGCAAAGGGGCCCGCAGCGGAAACATAAAGGCGAACTGAGGAGTCAGCAGATGCGTGCCGTGAATGCGTCGACGGCGTCGATTCCACTCCGCCTGCAGGTGTGCTTGGCGGTCTAGCTTGTGAGTCTCCGCTGTTTACGTGCAAGCAAGGTAGGTTTTAGTTTGACGTGATTTGAAGCCAGCGGTACGCCGTCGCAGTACACTACGGTCACACTGCGCCCAGCCAGACCCAGCACGACAGAGCCACCCGAACTCAACATCGCCCGCGTTAAATATCACCGCCTCATCTCTTTTCCTTTTATTTTTTTATTGTAATTTGATTGAAAGTTTTTAACATAAAACCAGACCACACCTCAGGAACGTTGGCCGTCCCCAAGCGTCAAAACACGGCGACAAAGGCTAATTTCGTTTGCTACCGTCAAATTCGTCTGCTCCAAGCGCTCCCGGGAGCAGCATAAACACAACGGAAAGCAAAGAGCACGTCACACGTTTCGCATACGGCTTCGCATTGGCAGCCGCTCACGCGGTTTGAGAAATGCGTGAAAGTTAAGAAGTATGTTGATGAATAATCGCGTGGTAACTTCTACTTAAAATTAAAGAATATCGCTGACACGATGCGTTCCCTCGGAAGAGTTCCATACGAGCCCAAGTCTATCGCCTTCCGTATGCTGCCGCGCCATCTATCGTAAGGCGGAGGTACCTGCCGAGAATTTGGAGGCCATGGCAGAAGCATGGCAGAAGCCGCCAGGAGGACACAATCCGGTCACATCGCTGCGGCAGGTTTCAGTGGTCGTTTCCCCACCTGCCTATTTGACACCCTGGTAACAACACTTCAGCCATCTTGGTGCTTAAAATCATGGTTGCCAGTTATCTGAAGCTTCATCTCAGATCGTTGGAAAAGCTTTTCCGTCCTCCAGAAATGTTGAAACAGTTTGCGACAGAGCAAAACAATAGTGGGTTTTAGGGAGCCGTTTTTGCACACCCGATGCGGTACGATGGGCCCTCCGGTACGAAGTGCGCATGTGCGAGTCTTCTGTGGTAGCGCATGCTCAGTTCGTACCGGAGGGCCCATCGTACCGTTATCGGATATGCGAACACTGGGTGCCTAAAACTCCCCGATATCACCTGAGCTGCTCAACACCTTACCTAGAGCTGAGGAAGTCGCACTTTTGAATTGTGACGACAGACAGTGCCGTCTGCTCTGTACTAAGCGACAAGATGGCGGCGCCCACTAGTAGATCGGGGAACGATGTGGCGGCACCTAAGCGTGGCTCAATTAGTGGCTCTAGTCGCCTCCTCTCCAGCATTTGCTCTGCTGGAGAGGAGGCGGGAAGAGCTTCCAGGTTTAACCTGGCATATATCTACTCTAAAGCCTGTCCGCCGCTAAGGCCGTTAAATTTTCGCGGAGAGGTTTGTTCCACTCGTAACGTATTTGCTCTAACCACGGAGAGGTCTCGCTCACCACCGCCCCCGGGAGTATATGCTGTGCCTAGATTTGACAGGGGTCGCGTGGTTTATTGGCCGCGTTCGTAATACCCGGGAGCGTGCAGGAGGCGAAAGCGCCGGCCGTCTGCGTGCATCTCTGCCTCGCTCACCCGTCTCTACTACCTGCTATCCTCCTCGCCACGCGACAACGCGCGCATGCGCAGCGTGACGCCATTAAACGGAAACTAGCTTTCTTGGTTTCAGTTGCTCCCTGTGAAGGTCTACTGGACCTTCTACCCGCTCGTGTGCACTTGATTAGGCCCACTTCAGACGGAGCAACTTTCTCAGCAATTTTGGTGCTGCTGGCGGGTTGTTCCCTCGCATCCTAGATCGACACGAATTGCTGAGATCGGGTCCGGCTCGAAACAAGCGAGCAACTCGAAGACGTTTGAAGCGGCTCCAGCCAATCAGGGACGCGATATTTTCGCGTGACACCCTTGTGGTGGTGATGATGACAGCTAAAGACTCGGTTCTGGTTTGAAATATATCGTTTTTTCAAATAAACCGTTTCAGAAAGATGCATTAGTATTCTAAACGTCATTTAAACGGATAAAAACACGTTTATGAGAGCGTAATTATGTGTCTAAAGAGTGCAGGAAAAATAACAATTTCATGATGATGATGGCAAGTCCTAGCAATTCGGTTGCTGCGTGTGAACGCGGGAGGCCCGTGTTGCTGGTGTTTGCTCATCAAGTTGCTAGGCGAAATTGCTCCGTCTGAAGCGGGCCTTACCGATCGCCGCAGATTACAAACGCTCCCCGTATGGTTTGAGGTGGAACCTCTCTTCAATCCAGGCTCTCTACCCGAGAGTCATGCTTGTGGCTCCATCTCCCGATAAGCGCAGCAAGCACTCGGTCGAGAGCAGGCGCGTCGTCTGCGTCCGACGCGGCTCCACAATCCTTCGTCTTCGTTATTATCAGTTGCTTTATGTGTGTAGACGGGCTTATAGTCTCCGTAATATTTTCAAGCAGGTGCATGTTAGGTTCAGCACGTCTCACCTCCTGTCCTTCTTCTTTCTTTTTTTTTCGTTTTTCTTTGCAGGTTGACGAGTCCGCGTCTGCTGACTTCGAGGACTGCATACCTGGTGAGGAGAATGTACCCTATAGTCGTCGGCTCCTTCAACGCGTCGCTTTTCTGATTGAACGTTTCAGCCGCAGATGCTAATAAGCGTCATGCAAAGACAGTCTGCTGGCGCTATACTGCTGTTTCAGCTTCGGTCCGAGCGCAGCCGAAGGCTGAGGGACGGTTCGCAACTTCGAGAAGAGCATTCCTACGCACCACAAAGTAGTCCGCAAAAGTAATTTTTTTTAAATAACTGTTTTGTGCGTAAACATTGCACAATATTCCAGATGCGCACTGCTGAGAATGATTTGCAACTAAAGTAATTAAATATCTGAAGTTTATGTTTTTATTTATATGTAAATGCATGTGGTTTGATGAAAACACGTGCATCCTCTGGCAACACGGCTGCAGCGCTCGGTTTTTCTGCGTGATTTCGTTCCCGTAATGACTGAATCATGTGCTTCGCTGCTTTCCTCACCGAGTCGCTCCAAAACGTCCTTTCGCAAAGGCACGTTTGGGTGTCAGGTGCGAGAGGTCGTCATGAATGTCTACTTTCAAATTCGGCAGGAGACTCCGGCCGCGTCGTACCGCGAATGCGTTGTAAACAAGAAAAGCGTCCGGGCCACTACAATTCACTGATACGCGGCGAAATCAGGGCACCCTTTACCTGCCGATCACATTGAACGCCGAGAAGCGGGTGGAAAGGACTGCGCCTCGATGCCTGGTTTATCCAGACAATACAAGGAAACATCAACGGCCGGGTCATCGGGCACCTTGCAATGTGTACTTAGATCTCGAAACTATGCCGAAATGCCGAACAGGTGGAAAGCTCGGACACAAACGCCAGCGGCCAGCCTACGAACTGACATCCGCTGTGACTAAATTTCAGAACGTGAAAGGGCACTTTTAAAACCAGTAGCAGACGATACCGTTGATACACCCGTAGCAGACGAAATACTCGGCGAGCGCGGGCGGCGCGGACAACCAGCGGCGCAGCGGAGTGATACAAAAGTGCAGGCGAGATCTCGTGACCTATTGCCGGCGTGTGATTGGCTCCGGCCACACGTAGCTTTGGCTGCGCTCGGACGGAAGCTGAAACGAATGTATAGCTTCGTTCGATTTACCTCCATCTCCTACGTCGCGGTGCAGAAAGCGTAGGGCCGTGTACTCGGTGTATGGGTTCAGATACGACCGGAAGTACCACCGCCCTACGCTCTTCTGCACCGGTGCAGGTTGATCGATCGAAGCTATTGTCCGAGCGTGTCTCTTCCCTGTATGCTTTAACATTGGTGAGAAGAAACTGCAGACAATGTTCAAAGCATACACATGTATAAAGAAAACATGTTTTCGGACATGCCTGAGTCCGCATGTAATTCTGTCATTATGTCTACAACGCACAACGCATGGGAACAAAACGCAACTACTGCGTCGGAATTAGAACCAAAACAAACACACAAAAATGTCACGCGTGAAGCGGAAGTTGTACGCTGTTTGTGCGGTGTTACGGACCGAAACTACTGGACAGTGACGAGCACATGCGGTGACTGAAACGTGCGTCGCAACATGACGCCATGCTAGGTGGACTGTGCATTATAAGGTGTTTACGCGCGAGTCCCTGTACTTTATAGTGTATGATAAAAAAAAAAAAAAAGTGGCCTTCAAAGAAAGGACGCCAACAAGCAGCCGACAGGTGGTCGACGGCGTTCGCCGCATTTTGGCCTCTGGCGGCTGAAATAGCAGGTCGGTCCCGGAGTCGTCCTCAATGACCGACACGGATGCTTGTCGCTAATTCTTGTCCATCCAATCTGTGGCAGGGGTTCTCGTTCGTGGCGGACGTGCGACGACTCCGAGAAAAGAAAACATGCAGTGTTCACCAAACCTAGCGGAACACGTGAACTGTCTTGTGTCGCGGGAGCGCTCTCTCTGGCGGCAGCCGCACGACGGCTCCGTGACGATATCACATATAGACCGTTCTTTAACACAGCGGAAAGCTTCACCGTGACAGCAATGCAAT
>JAZHYW010054841.1:0-29565 GCA_037355805.1 Ixodes ricinus
CGTCATCAACAAAAGAAAATTCGCTCAAAAATTCTGAGCCTCTTTCAGCTATTATGTTCAAAATACGCCAGATTCCTTGTTTATTTTATGTTTAAGTGTTGCTAGAGTCCCAGCTACTAATTCGAGCGAAAGCAATGCAAATTAAAAGAAAAATGGCCAGAAACGCTTTGCATGGCCCCGTCAAGTCCAGATGTAGCCTACGTTACAAACAAACACTAAGATTTTGGCTAGTACAAAGAAAAGTGTCGCGAGAATTATACGAGGCATATGAAATTAGGACAAAGGAGAAGAAATGTATAAATGACACGTCCCTATCTTTATCTACAATTGAGTTTGAATTTTTGAAACGCGGGCTGAGCAGATAGGATAAACAGGGTTTTTGTGGCTATATAACGTGTAGAAGTTTCAGTAAACGTGCAAATTGAGAGTGCGCCTCCTAGTGCTGTTTCCCTTCGTCTGTGTCCCTGTATTCTTTCGGCGCTTTATGGTTTGCAAAAAAGAAAATGAACCAACTGGCCCCAATCTTCACTTTACTATGCTACAAGCACGAGCCTTTGGTCCCGACCACGCACTGCAGGAGCGCGCGTGCTTGGATGCTGAAAGCCCAGAGCTCGCTTTAGTTTCTGATGCGCTCACACTTAAAGTGAAAGGGAGTATTGTGTTGAGAACATCACATTTCAACAAGAAACTAAACTGTTTAACATGGTATGCATTGGACATCATCGCACTATATGCGAGTGGTCAGAGATTTCTTTCTGCCGGAGAAAATCGAATTCCAGGTGCAAAATGCACACTGCAGAAGATTCGCGCTCGGTGTAACCCGTGTATCAGAAACAAAAATTATTCCTGCTTGGTGCAGCGTCGTGAGGAACGGCGCGAGCGACTGGCACCCTGAAAACGCGCTTTCTGGCAGGAGTGATTTTGCAAACGAATCAGTTTTGCAGGATCACGCTGTCTGCTCTGTGCCGAAGATGCAGAGCGGAACCTGTACAACACAGTATGCTTTTAACCCCCCCCCTTTTTTTTTTTTCATTTGACGATTCGCCTCAGAGAATACCTTTATTTCTGAGGGACTCTCCTTTGTTTGGGGTGCCAAATCGACAATTGTCTTTCTGTCATTTGTTAGCAGTAATTCTCCATTTCTTTTATTTTGTATCCAAAGACTGTGAAGTTTAAACAAAACTGTGAGAATTTGAGCAGCCGTCGACATTGGGCTGTTCCTCAAAAGCCACTAGGAATCTTTCGTCAGAGGTGCATGCCTGTCAGTACACACTTGTAGTTATATTTATCGTCAGATTAATAAGCCATATTCTGTCTTTTCAATGCTTCTATTCTCGGGGATAACTTTCAGACAGTTCAGCAACAAAGAAAACATGTTTGAGTGCCTCAATGATGTGTACATATCAAAGAGTTCATGCGGCAATTTTGCACTTTCAGTGAATACTGCTGGTAATCGCTGAGGTTGACAGCTTGCAAAAACACTCCATTGCTGAACTCGAGAAGAGTTTAGTTCCCTTGTTTCAGAGATTTCTGACAGCAGTACCTAGAGTTGTCGTTTCATCGTTGTGTTGAATACGTGTTATTAACCTGTGCATTTTGAACGCGTATATTTATTTTTTTCCCTTTTTTTTTGTGTTGTGCAAATCCACTCTATCTTGGTCCTGTGTAGGACCAATAGTATTTCAAATAAATAACCTGGGTTTCTCAGTGGCAGACGCAGAAAAAATAAAGGAAAGAAACAGCTTTCCTCCTCACCGCTATTAAAACAGGCGGTAATCGTGATCTGATTCGCCAATTGTAGCCAGTGTTCATCATAGTCATGCGCTGGGGTCGGCAAAGAATAAAGGATGGGTTGAGATTTCAGCTTTATTAAAGTTCGGCTATTCTCATCTCTGATTGAACACGAGCCGAGCCAACACGAATGTTTGGCCATGCTGATTCGTCAAGAACCCGAGCACTCGGCTCAGGCTCATGACAACCGAGTACGTCACGGCGTCGCATGACTCTGCGGTGAGAAAGTCGGGATGGCTAATGCTCCTGAAGTAAAAAAGGTAGCGATATCTTCCTCCTCCTTGACGCGCACACCTTTTATCTTTATATTTTGCTTTTTTACACCCGCGCGTCGATTGTAGCGCCGCCTGGTTTGGCCCAAGACAGCAATGGCCTTCCTATACTTGAGCCAGAGCGCAGTCAAAGGCTCAAAGACACGCAAATACATACACACAGGCTAAAAGCGCACTGTCACTGTCTACCAGCCTCGAAGGATGTGCTCAAAGAAAGACGATGAAAACTCGTGACGTTGCACAGTCGGCGTTATTTGGATTGGCGACATGAGCTCATAGCTTGCACTGCACTCGACAGCATAGGCATTCCTTCTCCCTCCACCTCTGACGCGCACACCTTTATCTTTATGTTTTGCTTTTTTTAAACCTCTCGCGTCAACGGTAGTGCCGCCTGGTTTGGCCCAAGATAGCAGGCGTCATTCTTCAAAGGATGTCGCTACTTTTCTGTATAAATGGGCTTTAGTGATGGCATGTGACGTCACGGTGTCAACAACGCTAATACATCTATATTCCGTTGCAACTCAAGAAGGTAGGGCGGGGGAAAAGAAGGCCGGGAGGAAGAAGCAGACGAAACGTTGGAGAAGAGAGGGGGAAATCGACGTTCTGAATTTAACTCGACTTGGACGCGGTAAGTAATGCGAGTACGCCATGGGGGCGACGACGTGGACATTATTTGACAGCATGTTCTGGAAACCATGACGTCACGTGACCACGTGACACACGATTAATCGTAGTGCCAATACAAAAGCGCCACGAAAACCCACAATTTCTATACATTGCAATTCGGTTTATGACAATTTGATCACTACATAGAAATGCAGCTACGAATTTTTACTTCTCAAACACTCATTTTTCAATAAAAGAAATGACCGTGAACCGTTTTGAACCGGTTACCGCTATATTTTTTTTCCGGTTCAGCCGTCGCGGTGACGGATGGTACAGTGTTGTAGGCGTTACCGAAAAAAAGTAACTAAATACGTTACTCGTTACTTGCAAATAAAAGTAACGCGTTACCGACCTACGTTACCTCAAAATAAAAGGAACGCGTTACCGTTACCGTTACTGATAAAAAGTAACGCACGTTACTGTTGCGTTACTTTTTATTCACGAACTAAAACATTTGCTGTTTCGACGTTTGATATGTGCGTAAGCGCCATAGCTAAAATATGTCCATGTCCACGTGGGTCCGGAGAGCCACTCACACGCTCTGTTGGCTGTCGGTCAATCGCTCAAGGCCTCCTCCGTTTTTCAAGTCCCGAAAACGGGAAAGGGAATGACACGAAGGTGTCATTCTCTTTCCCAGCGGGAAGCGAAACGCAGGCTTCGACGCAGGAATCTCCCAAATCCACCCGAAGCCGGACCTCTTTGGCCTTCCAGCCGAGGCGACGGCGGTAGCGAGGTCAACGAGCCGCGGGAGAAAACCAGTGGCAGGTGGCGTGTGACGTCAAATCTGAATAGCACCGACGTCAAAGAAAAGTGGAGGACAGCGGCATTTTTTGACTAAGGAATTTATGACTGGACACTTAAAAAGACAAAAAAGAAATTAAAATTTAATTGTTTTAAGTTCTAGGAAGTAAAGTAACGTAACGTAATTTCGTTACACGTTACTCAAAATAAGTAACGTAAGTACGTTACCCGTTACTTCTTTGGAAAAGTAACGAGTACGTTACAACGTTACCAAAAAAGGAACGCGTTACCGGTAACGCCGTTACTTGTAACGCGTTACCGCCAACACTGCGGATGTACAGAGCAAGTATGCGCGTGCAGGCAGAGGAACAGGGCGTAATGCCGGCCGTGCCTCGTTCTCTCTAGATAAACCGCGGCCCTCAATTTCTTTTACTTATTTCTACGAGGTGTCATTTTCTGCGCCTTGTGCAGAACCGAGATAGAGCTTAAAATTTAGTTTGGTATTAAAATCAAAAAAAAAATATTAAGGTTTATTGCGACAACTATCAACTGCTTAAAAAAAAATTTGTTTTGCTTGGAATTTAAGAGGTATGATTTAGAACTTATCCGCGACAAGATCTCTTGAGATTATTGTTTGTGAATAAAATATATTAATTCCGTATCAACAATTAAACAATGGAAATATCGCTAGCTTTGGCCAAACTGGAATTAGACCCAATTCTAAATGTAGGAGTCGGTAACGAAACCGAAGGAGCGTAACATGTGGCAGCGCCAGCTACCGTTACCGTCGAGCGAGAAAGACGGTATAATTATGCGAACATTCTATTGAGCTTTTCAACTGCTAAAGTATATATATATATATATATATATATATATATATATATATATATATATATATATATATATATATATATATATATATATATATATATATATATATAAAACGAAATGTGAGGAGTTCCAGGAAAGGCCTTTTACTTTACCAACGTTTCAAGCGGCGACCGCTTTTCTTCAGGGTGGGATGGTGTATCAAATGTCCTCCTCTTCTTGTTAACGTTCGTGTGGAAGAGGAAGAGGGACTATGAAGGGTATTGAAAATATTCGGAACGGGAGCAAACAAAAATTCGTAATCTTTGAAATTAGTAATTATAAACAATAGTAACTCAAATCTTTAAAACTAAATAAATTGATTTGCAGTATTTGGTAGTGTTGGAGGTAACGTTGTCAAGTAACGACGTTACTGGTAACGCGTTACATTTTTTGCTAACGCAGTAACGTACTCGTTAGTATTCTGAATGACTAACGAGTAAAGTATTTTCGTTACTTTTTTACGGTATCGGCTATCAAATTACGTTACTCGTTACTTTTGACCAAAACTGGTGAAATACATTAGGTATTTGGGAAAAGGTCACGATGCCTGTTCTAACGTTTAGAATAGCAATCTTGTGCATAAAACTAGAGACGTTAGGGGAACTAAATTTAGGCGACTAAGCTCAATGGAGGACCTAGCTTCTCTGCTCGAAGGGCAACTACTTGCGCTCGAGCACGCAATGCCCAAGCTATGCCGTATGTTGCTGCTAAGACTTCTGAATCTTAGATTTCCTAAAACGGTGGGTTTTTCACTTATCAGTCCATCTATTCACCCGTCCATCTCAAAATCCTGTACAAGCTTATCACTGCACGGAACCAGCATCCGTCACAGTAAACTTAAAAAAACAAAAAACCTTTCTGCACCAAAAGAGACATCCGTTAAATGGCGACACTTGAGACGTGTTGTTGTTTTGTCCGTTTTTTTATTTTACCGTGTCTCCGGTTTACGATGGAAACTATCTCGCTTCTCGAAGGCGAAAAAACCTTCGGCTACCAACTAATTCCGTTCGTCCTCCTTTTTTTTTTTATTTAGTGTTGTTATTTACAAGGCTTGAACGACCGACTGCGTTACAGCACCCTCCCCTCCCTCGTCTTCCCCCTCTGCTTTGTGCAGCAGAGGTGGACAGCAAGGGGGGGGGGGATCATCTGTTTAGAACAGTGGAAACTTGTGGCGAAGCGATTTGCTCGTTTCTCTAGTTACAAAAAGAAAACAAAATCATCCTTTGTGGAATTTTTTAACCTCATCAATGCTGAATGCTGGGCTAGTTGGTATTGGTCTTGGGTTGCCAAAGGCATGGTGGCGCTTATTAGACGAGGACAACTGAAAGGAAGACGACAAACCTCGCTCTCCCCTTCGCTGCCTGAAAGTTCCTGAGCCAATTTTGTACACAGAAGAATATTTCGCTTGATTAGCCTTTAATTCCCTAAGGTCATAATAAAAAAAAATAATAAAGTTTTAAACCTGGAAAAAAAAACTTACAAAAACGAAACCTTTTTTTTTTCGCAGAAAAATTAAGATTTACTGCTGGTAAGAGGCAGCAAGTGATTATAACCAGTGTGCTGGTAACCGGTGTCCTGTTCCACATAGTGAAGTAAATCAGTCTCTGGTAATAGTATGAACCAGACTGTTACTAAAACCGGCGCAATGATGAGGGGTGTTGGTTGGCTGGTTGTGTTCGAGCAGTCCGCGTTCGCATGCTGTAGTTTATTAAAGCCGATTGACTACCATCTCCGACTCATTCTGCATGTGAGGTGGACATGAATAACAAAACTCCGTCGCCATGGCCAGGACTGAATGAAATGTATCAACTAGAGGAGACGGAATCAGATAACTTACAGTTTCAATGCCTACTCAGCATGCCGAAAATTAAGCTGCTTCGCGCATCAAAACATTATGAAACCACTCTGTAAATGTCTATCGAAGCATGTTAAGGAGGCTTATCATACATCTCTGCCAAACATATGTACTCGAACATAAAAGTAACGTAAAAGTAACGAAAAATTAACGTTCGTTATTTTTGAAAAGTAACGGTAACGCTATATCGTTACGTTTGTAAAAAAGTAACGTAGCTCAAGAACGCGTTAGTTTTTAACAAACTAACGAGTAACGCTATTTCGTTACTTTTTTTCGGTAACGGGCACAACACTGAGTATTTGCCACAGTCTTTGTTACAGTCACCCACGAGCAACCGGAGCGCACACAAAAGTAGCAATGAGGATGTGTTCGGGATTAACACCGCTTCGAGCGGAGATCTAGACAGCGCAAAAGTGCCATGGCGGTTTTTTATGAAGTATTTATGTCAGATATTAATTATGCTTACGCGCCCAGGAATTTAACACAGTGGAAGGATTACCACGGGACGCACGCTCACGAGGATGTTCACGAGAGGCGTGGAACGAGCTCACGATGGCAAGCGCCTTGGGCGCAACAATGTAATCGACGCGCTCGGCTAGCACAGTCCGTGCAGAACCAAAATAATTGTGTGGCTTCAGCCCTACACAGACCGTGGCAGCCAAGTGAGTACGCCTGACTCGCACTATACCAAAGCTAGTTATTTAGTGGCACCACAAGCAACCGAATTGAATTTGTGAATGAAATAAGCCTCCTTCAACTCTCTGTCGTGATCAGAGCTAAATCCAGATTCAAGAAGGATGATACGTATTTTTTCAATGCTATGCTTCTTAAGATTCATGTGTTTTGAGAACGGGAGCGTGGGTAATGACTGGACATGAGACTTGTGATTATTGAAGCGCAACCGAAATGAAGTACTGGTTTGTCCTATATAATCCATGTTACATACTTTACAGCGTAAAAGATAAATAACGTTACGCGTACCGCAGTTGAGGTTTCCAGTGATTTTGAAAGAGAAGTTAGAGTTCGTGCTAGTGACAAGATTGGTGGTTTCTACATATTCACAAATCTCACACCTGGGCGTTTGGCAAGGTCTACAACCAGAAACGTCAGAAGTCCTATTTTTCGAGTGCACCAATATGTCCTTAAGGTTTCTACCTCGTCGATATACCACGCGTGGTGATACCGGAAAAAGGGTGCGTAGCTTATCACTTTGCTGCAAAATACTGTGATGTTTCCTGAGGATATTGTTAAGATTTGGAAGGCGGGCTGAATATGTAACCACCAGGTTTGCGTGCTGGTTTTGTGACATTTTGGGTTGGGGTTGATTGATAATTTGCTCTCGGTCGAGAGCTCGTGCTCTTTCAATGGCTTTATCGACAATGGCTGGTGGATAATTCTGCTTACATAGCACGAGTTTCAGATTGTTGGCGTTGCGTTCGAATTCATCTAAATTAGAGCATATTCTCCGGAATCTGTGAGCTTGAGAAAAGGGAATGCTTGTTTTGCAATGTTTAGGTGGGAGCTCTTGAAGTGCAGGTATTGTTGACGGTCCGTCGGTTTCCTGAAGAGTTTTGTTGAAAGAGAATTCCCACTGATCTCGACTGTCACGTCGAGAAAATCAATGCTCGTTTTCGAATAACCATGCGAAAACATAATACTGGGGTGGAGACCGTTGAAGTCCTGAATAAAGTCTATGAGTGCTGACTCCCCGTGTGTCCATACCATAAAGATATCATCGATGTAGCGCTTATAAAACAGAGGTTGCAGAAAGCGACTAGACAAGAAGCGGGACTCTAAATCGGCTGAAGCCACACAATTATTTTGGTTCTGCACGGACTGTGCTAGCCGAGCGCGTCGATTACATTGTTGCGCCCAAGGCGCTTGCCATCGTGAGCTCGTTCCACGCCTCTCGTGAACATCCTCGTGAGCGTGCGTCCCGTGGTAATCCTTCCACTGTGTTAAATTCCTGGGCGCGTAAGCATAATTAATATCTGACATAAATACTTCATAAAAAACCGCCACGGCACTTTTGCGCTGTCTAGATCTCCGCTCTCGAAGCGGTGTTAATCCCGAACACATCCTCATTGCTACTTTTGTGTGCGCTCCGGTTGCTCGGGGGTGATTGTGCTTAAGAACTGTAACAAAGACTGTGGCAAATACTGCAAATCAATTTATTTAGTTTTAATGATTTGAATTACTATTGTTTATAATTACTAATTTCAAAGATTACGAATTTTTGTTGCTCCCGTTCCGAATATTTTCAATACCCTTCATAGTCCCTCTTCCTCTTCCACACGAACGTTAACAAGAAGAAGAGGACATTTGATACACCATCCCACCCTGAAGAAAAGCGGTCCCCGCTTGAAACGTTGGTAAAGTAAAAGGCCTTTCCTGGAACTCCTCACATTTCGTTTCACGTCCAACCGGCCCGTTGAACCTCCTCACAGTGTATATATATATATATATATATATATATATATATATATATATATATATATATATATATATATATATATATATATATATATATATATATATATATCAGGGTGTTTCACGAAAGGTGGACAAATTCGATATTTCGAAAACTACGCTTCGCAACAAAAAAGGCTTGTGTCTGTTTGGTCCTGGGCCAGGGCCCTATTTAGGAAAATTATTGAAGTCCGAGATAATTAGATTGTTAATTATTTTTGCGTGATTAACTTTTTTAATATTGTGTTTAAGGGCATAGTTTCAATTAGAAAATTGCTCAGCGTCATCAAAAACCACTAAATCAACAAACTGCAGAACGATAGAAGGCACGCGCAGCATTTTACGGCTTTCTGAAAAACCGTACAAATTCGATGGGTTTTAAGTTTCGGTTTGTTATCGGAGCGCATCTCAGCCCCGGCGGCACCGCGCCCCGTGGAGAGATAGTGCAACCAGCTTCTGCTGCGTCGCGCGATGACAGCGCAGCAGAGGTTGAATGCACTATCTCTCCGCGGGGCGCGGTGCTGCCGGGGCTGAGATGCGCTCCGATAACAAACCAAAACTTAAAAACCCGTCGAATTTGTACGGTCTTTCAGAAAGCCGTTAAATGCTTCGCGTGCCTTCTATCGTTCTGTAATTTGTTGATTTAGTGTTTTTTTTATGATGCTGAGCAATCTTCTAATTGAAACCATGCCCTTAAACCCAATATTAAAAAATTAATTACGCAAAAATAATTAACAAGATAATTATCTCGGACTTTAATAATTTTCCTAAGTAGGCCCCTGGCCCTGGTCAAATACGACACAAGCCTTTTTTGGTGCGACGCGTAGTTTTCGCAATATCGAGTTTGTCCACCTTTCGTGCAAACATCCTGTATACCGGGTGGAACAAGGAGACGGCGAGATTTTGATGACTGGAAAATTCGGTTTCTTAACCTATCGCGCTACGATTTTGTGCAGCGTTGCCCACAGATGGTGCATTTTTTTCGTAAAATTTGCAAAGAACGAATTTACCTGAGGAAAAGTAAAGAAAGAAAAAGGCTTAGCTCCTATGGAAACGCAGCGACGCCACCGGTCTTCAAACAACACGGCGCCGTTTCGCACGGGAGACAAGAGATGGCGCAACGAACGCCGCCAACGAACGAGCATACGGCGCCGAGAGCCGGCACTTTAGCAGACGATCCTTTCGACTCAAAAGCGGCTCGCGTTCCGCAGGCGGCGACAGTCGCAGAAACAAAAACAGGCGCGGTAACAACAAGGAACTGCAGTTCCTTGTCTGCTAAACACGATGGCTCTCGGCGTCGTCTGCTCGTTCGTTGGCGGCAGTTGGCGTCGCGACCGCTTGCGCCATCTCTTGTCTCCCGTGCGAAACGGCGCCGTGTTGTTTGCAGACCGGTGGCGTCACTGCGTTTCCATAGGAGCTAAGCCTTTTTCTTTCTTTACTTTTTTCTCAGGTAAGTTCGTTCTTTGCAAATTTTACGAAAAAAATGCACCATCTGTGGGCAACGCTGCACAAAGTCGTAGCGCGATAGGTTAAGAAACCGAATTTTCCGGTCGATTTAAAGAGCCTGCCGTCTCCTTGTTTCACCCTGTATATATATGGGCTAAAGCGCACACCCAGCTCGACGCGCGTGGAGCGAAAGCTCGCGCTGCAGAACCCAGGGATCCTGGGTTCGGAGCCCCACCCCTGCCCGTTTCGATCTGGATGAGCATCGTACCGGCGTGCGGTCGTGTATCACTACTGCGTGGTGCACGTTAAAGACCCCAGGCTAGCGGTTGTACTGCACTGGCTAAATTGCTCATCTACAGTGAGTGACTCGTCGCAACTTTAAATGGCTGACCAACTACACGCTGTATAAATATCCCCACAACCCAATTTTTATATATATATAGATATAGATATATAACGGCGCTCCGGAGTTGGGAGTTACAAATAAACGTTTTCTGTCTCTCTCTCTCTCGCAGTTGGCTACCAAAACTGTTGGCCCATTGATAATTTAGACCAGGGGTGCACAACATACGGCCCCGAGCGCGCTTTTCTAGCGGCCCGCGGCCCCGATCAGCGCAGAAAGTTGCTTACTCTGCCATTCAATCCACCAAGCGCCCGCTCCGCTTGGCAAGCAGCGGTGATACCCTCTGACCTACTTTTCTCAGTCTTTGGCGAAGGAACTACGATTTCTCAGTTCAAAATTTCTCTTTCCACTAGTCCCGCTGACAACAATGAAACAGCGTGTGCAGCCGTCCCTGTCCACGGTGTGGTTCTTTCTCAACATGTCTGTTCACAGAACGCAAAAACTTCTTGCTCTCTCTCTAAACAGATCCCCTTCCTTCTTTCACCACGGAGGCTATCAACCCTCTGCCGATGCAACTGGAGCTCATTGACCTCCAGTGTTCACCAGCGCGGAAGACTATATATGCATTGCGAATCTCGATCAGCTGCATGAGTTCTACAAAAACCTGGACAAGAAAAAGTACGGGAACCTGATGGACCGCGCCTTGAAACTGTCGTCACTTTTCGGGAGCAGTACGTTTCTGAGTAGACCTTCTCACTGATGACTCTCAACAAGAACCGCCTTCGATCTGCCGTGACGGACATGACATTGCGAGATGTGCTAAAGACGGGAACGAGTGGGATCACACGTGATTCCGGAAGCCTGACCGCAGCCAAAATGTGCAACACATCGCACTATGTGCGGCCCACGCAGTTTTCAATAAACGTATTTTTGGCCCGCTTAAGTTTTTAGTTGTGCACCCCTGATTTAACCGATGTTGTAAAAAAATAAAATGATCTCCAAACTCTAGTCGAAAAGCGTGCTTTTCGTGTAAGGCTTGTCGAATTATGAGGCGCTGGAGAAAACCAGCCTTTTTCATTAAGTCTTTATTTTGAAGTCTTTTTGTTCTCGTTCTGTCCATTGAAAAGCATGCGAAAAGGGCCTCAGCACGCACCTCGTATCCCTGCGCCGCAGAGTTCTTCCGTAGCATAAAGGCCGTCTGCTTTCATCGCCTTCACCATGGCAACGAACACCAATTTTCCAAACGCCGTCTGCTAGCCAAAGTTTAATAGGTTTGTAATGAGTAGCCACAGACTGTCGGCCGCGAAGCGTCGTGAACGCAGGCGGGAGGACGAGATACGGCGCAGCGATACGAGGTGCGTGCTGTGGCGCTTCCCGCATGCTTTTCAATGGGCGGAACGCGAACGAAAAGAGTTAGAAGTAGGGATGTCGCGAACCACCCTAGGTTCGATTTCGAAAGGTTTCGATATTTTCAAAGCGAACTGAGGTTCGCATTCGAAAAATTTCGATATTTTCGTACCGACCGAGATTCGAAATCGAAAAATTCGCAACTTTCGATCACAGTGGAGTTTCGAAATCGAAAAGTTCGAAGCTTTCATGGTTTCTAAAGTTTCGGGTTCGAATATTTTGAATATTTTTTTACTTGAGGTTCGATAAAATCGAAGATTTCGAACTTTCCTAACTTAAAAATTCGACATATTCGAAAAATTCAAATTTCTTGGGATCTGAAGGTCGAAAAATTCGAAGATATCGAAAATTCTTTGGATATAAAATTCGAAAAATTCGAACGCTTCGAATTTTTGTAGAAATAAAATTCGAAAACTTCGAAGATTTCGAATTTTTTTACATAAAGTTCGAAAAGTTCGAAGGTTTCGATTCTTCTTTAAAGCTAATATTGAAAAAAAAAAAAAAACTTCGAAGATTTTGAATCTTTTTTTTATGTGCTGGAATATTTGCCAGTGCAGAGTAACGTGTCACCATGGATCAGTAATTTTGACCGCCAGCCCGGGGGGTCTATAACGTGCATAGCGCAGCAGTGATCACACGAACGTACTGTTTTACGTTACTCATCCAGTTCGAAACGGCCAGGGGCGGGCAGGAGGTTGAGGCTCGAAAATACCTTGAAGCGACCTGGAAAACTACCTCCCCACCCCTTGCACGCTGGTAGTTATATCCGATCGAACGCCGCCCGAGTGACGCTGGCATATAGTAAGTTTAGTTTGTAATTGTCCTGGAGGTTTATTTTCCGGGACGGAGGAAACGCCCCGCAAAAAGCACAGAAGCCGACACAACTCGAGGTCGAGGAGCGTTCTACAATACAAGTGGCGTCGGAAGAGGAAAAACGGGGGGGAGGGGGGGGTGCTCTAGCCCCCTTCCCCCTTCCAGATATTTCGGACTGTTAAAGAAAACAATACGGAGAAAGAGGGCGTGGTCGAGCTTATTTTAATCTGAACTTATTTATGTATATGTATAGCTACTGTCGCTCTTCACTGCATAAAAGGTCGCGTAGAATCGTCATTTTCGGAAACTCGTTGTCAGAAGGCACTACTTGCCACATGCTTAGAGGTTCGGAAGTTCAAAGCTATCTCTTTTCGACCTAAATAACTGTGCCATTGGTAAAAGAAAAATAAACATAACAATGAATGCGGGGATAAAAAGCTGGAGAAAAAAAAGAAACTATAAAGATCCTGCCGGAAGTGTTGTATTCTTGCATACAGAAGCTCAGAACTTCGAAACAAGTTTCTCCTACCAAAATGTCTACAGGCTAGAAGGAACACTTCCCAAAAACGTAACGCAAAACAATTTTTTTTAATGACGTGGAACTTGATTAATATTAGAAATCTTCACCGTGAGTTAATTTATTCCTCATTTCACATTATTTTGTATTCTGCAGATGGCAATTATATGTACTGTCTGTGGTGTTAATTTAAATGCGATACCTCAAACAACTTAGAGGAAAAAAAACACCACGTTTAGGACATAATTGCCTGTAGATACATGCTTGAACATTTCTTCGAAACTCATATTTAATAACAATAATCACATCTTAAGACGACACTTACCTAGGCTATACATAGATCCTTCCTAAAAAGTTTAACATCTCTACCGTAAATAGCTTCGGCTTTAGCGCGCTTCAAAAATGGCACAAACGACAATCGTCAAAAACCCGTCGTCCTTCCTCGCCCCCTTCGGGAATTTATTTCTTTAAAACTGAGCTTGCCAGAACATTGTTATAAGCGGCATTGTCTTTTTGTAAGAAACGCAGCACCGCATGTAAAAATTCGAGAAAAAATAATTACGATTGTACCTCACTACTCACTACTTGAATTCAAATGAAACCGTCCGCCGGTCTTTCGAAGTTCGAAGTTCGACGAACGTCGAACTTTTACCCTAAAAATTCGAAGTTCGTCGAACTTTGCATTTTTTAAGATTCGAAAGTCGAAAATTTTCCAATTCTCTTGATAAATAAGTTCGAAAGTTCGAAAATTATCGAATTCCTTGGCGTAGGAAGTTCGAAAGTTCGAAAAGCTTCGAACTTTTTAGTGCAAGAAATTCGAAAGTTCGAAAATCATCGAAGTTTTTGGTCTATCAAGTTCGAAAGTTCGACAAGCATCGAAATTTGCAGCATAATAAATTCGAAAGTTCGAAAAGGATCGAATTTTCTAGCATAATAAGTTCGACGGTTCGAAAAGCGTCGAACTTCTTAGTTTTACAAGTTCGAAAATTCGGTTTTCGTCGAATTTTACTATATAGAAAGTTCGAAAATTCGAAATATTTCGAACCTTTCGAACCGCTCGATTCGATCATCGAAACTTCGGTTCGAAAAAAGTTCGCGGCATCCCTAGTTAGAAGGGCTGGTTTTCTCCAGCGCCTCATAATTTGACGAGCCTTACACAAAAAGCGTGTTTTTTTTTTCTTTTGCCATTCCGCGCTTTGTTTTATTTTTTATTTTTTTTTTGTATCTGTAACATGAGTTTAAAGTATCAAACTGCCAAACTGTTTTCTTGATGCAAAGAAAATATTTTGCAGAGGTACGCTCTCGCGTGAAGGGAAGGACATATGCTTGAGCTTTATTCTCAAGCAGGCTTCCGTTACACGAACTTTCTCCCAGCAGGAGCCGTTAGCTTGGGCTTTTAGTCTTCCTTGATTCCTGAACTACAAGCTTGTGAAATTGTGTAGACGGGACCTCCTGTCGGAGAGCACGGACGTTCCTTCGGATAAGTAATTGAAAGATACAGGGGAGGTCACCAAAAATGAAGTACATTAGTTCGGTAATACATCTTTTGTCTTTCTGTATTTCTTAGCTAGCGCCTGCTTGCCGTAAGAGAAGCCCGAACCCAGGCTTGGTCAAACAGTCTCTTGTTCTCGATGGAGCGTCGCTTTTACAAAGATTGGAAAGATTCAGCCTCGGGTTAAAGTCGAAATTAACCGATTGCTCCATTCGACCCTCGTTTCTATGTCGAAGACCCCACCGGGCAAATAATTTGGAGAAGAGACAGGAGTGCGAGGATAAGAAGGATTTTCGCCTTTCTGAGCTCGGGGGTGGCCGAGGAGTCCTCTAAAGATCAAGCGAGGAGATGAGAAGAGCGCCCGGGGAGAAATTGCATTTGTAATGCAAAGCGACCGAAGGACCGTCCGTTCGCTGGTCGCCGCCGGTGAGTATTAGCTGCATCTCTTGATGAACGCCGCAACGTCAAAGAGAAACCCGAGTTGATCATTGGCCTGCAACGTGCATTAGAAAGTGCCAACGAGACTCGGCGGCTGCTTCCACCCTCGATGCAAGAAAAGTGAAAAAAAAATATATATATATAATAATCGAGAAATTATTATAAGTATTTTTTAATGCATAGAATGTATATATCTTTTCATCTCAGTAGTGGCCTGGCCGTCGAATAGAGGGCGTGGACGCACTCGCCGCCATTAGATTGCTTCATCTTGCTTGGTTTCGGCTTCAACGTGCACGCGATTGTGTTGCTGTTTTATGCCGTTTTTGCTTAATTTGGTGATACAAATGCGTTCCTTGCGGCACGCAACAAATGAAAAAAGTGGTACTGAGCCAGTTTGAGGACTATATGAATTGGTTTCGAGCCTAAATTGCGGGCTTTTTTTTTTACGGACACCTTTGACGCATCCGATTACGTTCATCGTTATTTTCGGCCATGATCGGTGGCGAAACGACTGAAGTGATGTGCAGGGAGGATTACCATCGTCTACGGTCGTAGCTGATGGCACTAGATTCCAGGAAAATAAACTCGTGAAGAGACTAATATATGAATGTGAAGAAGCAGCTCGACAGCTTGCTTAGCAATGTGCTGAATCGGGCAGAACAGATGAACTCACGAGTTTACTACTCACTTTTTGGTTTTCGTGGACACCCAAATTTATGTGAACATCACAGACGAAAAAAAAAGTACCGTATAATGACTCACACAATCTACAAAAACAAGTGATATTGTCTCGGTCTGTCTTATTTAAAGGAATTAAGTACTCTACAAATAGGTCCGAGTAGGAAATTCCGTTAATTATCGGCACTGCTAAAGTACACAATAGCAGCATTTCACAATTTTGGCCTTAGTAAATACACTGTTTATTATATGGGCATTTTTTACGGCGTACTCAAAATATGATATAAGTGGCAGGCCCGTCAAATTAAGTCTGTCTTCTGTAAGATTGGCAAAATAAAATCAACAGTCAAGTTCGGCTGAAGTACAACGCTAGGCGCCACTTTATGGACCTGTGTAAACAGATCTTTATTTATTTGAAAAGATGCACTTTGTAGATTTTGGCGTCGACAGCCACAAAAAGTAAATCTCCATTCGCCATTGACAACCCTAAACTCAAATGATTCTTTTTCTTTTTTTTTATATGAAGGCCTTTTTTAGTTTCACATATTGCGGACCTCAGACACTTGCGAGTTTTAGAACATCGGTTTGCAAACCGATGTTCCAGTCCATGGACTGGAACATCGGTGGACTGGCACATGGAGACGACGCTATTTCTTTGCGTACGGAAATATTTTGCGTACGCTATTCTAAATCTTGCTACTCTTTCGCTGTCTGTGACAATTTCATGCGCGGGAAGTCCCAACCTTCGATTAAAAGAATTGAGCTGGTTATCTTAAGAAAATCATAAGGTCACTTGAGTGACTGGTGACATGGGACCGAGCACGGTTTACAGTCTCTTAAAATAATTAAAGAGACGGATAAACCGAATGCTTAAATCGCAAAAATGATTGAGAGCATCAAACACATATAGGTGTAATATTATCAACAAACAAAGAGTCTGATGTTGACGCAACATTATTCCTAGCATCAGATAAAATGCAAGTTATATGTTCGTTGCCTAAATTCAACATGGGTTCCCTCACATAATCAACACAAACTATTTCCATCTAGTATGAATACAAGGGATAATGCTTTCAAGAAACAGTAGCCTCCTTCGCTGAATGATCCTGTCACCTTCCAATCCAAAATGCGTGATCATAAATGTACGCGCTTCTTATTGCGTATGTTCCGCCACTATTATTAAATAAGCCTTGTCAGAAGCAATTAACATTTGAATTCTCGCGCTGTCTTAGTCATCTAAATAATCAATAAGGCTCAGTGCTAACGCTGATTCCATCGCCTCATCCTCCTACGCATTCGGTACGCCGACGGTTAAAATAGTCAAATCGTGCCACAAAATGAACTGCAGAAGTTGTGCCCATTATGATGTAAGGCAATTATATGGTAGATATAAGTATGGGGCTACACTTTACAGAATAAGGCAAGAAAATGCGGTGAACGGGGACAAAAAACACGAATACAACGCATTCGCCAAGGCGCGGAGGGGAAAGCGGAGCGATGAGTTGAAGCAACCTAATGGCGGCAGCGTCACGTGATTCCAAGATGGCTGTGTTCAAGCGGGGGCTGCAGGCCGGTGCCATTTTCGGTGTCCATACGTATGGCGCCTGTTTTGCTCGATTCCCGAAGTGACGAACCTGCATGTGCTGGGCTGTGAAGTTCGCACGCTTGGCTTTGAATTTGCTAACATTGGAAAAGTGTTTCAGAGGTATTCACTGGGGACGCCATATTTATGGCAGCGGTCCAGAGCAGATGCTTAGAACGAGGTAATATAGACTGCTAAGACCGGCAATCTCGATGGCGTGGAATGCACGTTTCAAAAGTAAGCACGCGCTCAGCAGTCGCGCACTCAGTTATGGTCGCCAGCCTTTTTTGAAAGCGCCGAAAGGAGGCGCTGTTGGCAATTTGCGTCCACGCGAACTTCAGGTAAAATGAGAGGACAAACAACCCCTTAACATAGCACCGCTTCTCATGATGATTATGAAATATTTTTATGACAAGTTCCCTACAGCCGGTTTTCACTAACGCTAACCGTAGGTTAATGTTTACTATTGTCCCTAGGAGAGGAAATTTTTTGTAACTTGACTTGAAGAGCAGGGGCGCCGAGGGAGAAGCGGTACTTATACATGCAAAATGGCCCTCGACGTTGATCAAGGGTCAGTGGCGTCACAAGGGGGGGGCGGGGGGGGGCGGACCGCCCCGGGTGCAGGGCTCAGGGGGGTGTCGCGGCGGGCCACGTGAGCGGGGGGGAGGGGGGGGAGTCGCGGCGGGCCACGCGAAAGCGAGGGGGGGGGAGGGAGTCGCGGTGGGCTACGCGAGAGCGGGGGGGGGGGGGAGTGCGCGGCGGGCCACCGCCCCGGGTGCCGCTCACCCTCGTGACGCCACTGTCAAGGGTTATGGTATTAGTGACGCAACATCAACCTAGTGGCACGTCAAGCAAAGCGGCAGTTCAGAGAGACTATACTACACAAACCGACGGTGCACTTCGCGGACTCTTAACACTCCAGCTGCAGTCTGGGATTCAAGACATACATGACGGTGCATGAGCCTTCAAAGTGTTTTTTTTTTTGTTTATGCATGCGAGTACAAAAAAGTGTTTTGCGAACACATATCTGTTTATATCTATACTAATACGTTTAATTTTGTGCGCTATGTACGTCAACCCGTGAGCAGTGATTACTTTGTGGTGAAAAGGGGTTATAATCGATAAAGCTTTCGTGTGGGGTGCGCATGCTGGTACATTTTCCTCTGTTTTGTGTCCGCAGTGCGCCGAGAGCATCGAGGTTTCTATCCTCTGTCTCACTAAAACTGTGCAGTACAGTGGAAGCTACAGTTCTCGTAAGCCAATCACAGGAAAGACGGGAACGCCTCTCTGCACAGTGTTACTCCGCGGTGTATGAATACGCGCCGAGAAAGAAGCAGACGACAGGAAAAGACGACGACGACGACACAGCTATGGGTAACCCTATTTGTGTCTCCTGATTTATATCCAAATACCGGCAAATAACTATCCTGCAACCTGATATTCTGAGGACACCCTACAAAAACAGAGGCATCTGATCTCCGCAAAAATATTCCCTCCTTCGGGAAGGCCAGGACATTCTTGAAAAATGTCCGTCACGGCATCGAAACCAGCTATCAACCTTGAATTTGACAAAGAACAAGCCATGGAATGAGCAAGTTCAGCCACGCTCGTGAAAGAAAGATACGAAATTCCTTTGAAAGTAACTATTGCCGAAACCGTCAGCAGCTCTTCATCGACGATTCTCGACAATGACGGAATGGAATCCGACAATCGTGAATACGAGACCGTTTATGGAAGGAAGAGACGCAAGACGTGCCAGAGCCTAGCACTAGAGCCTCCAAAGATGGAATTAACCTTCACGTCGGGTGCACTGTACATGTACGTCCCCACTGACAACCAGAACGTTGATTCGCTGAGCAAATTCAAGCTTACTGACTTCGTGAACAACGCTGCGCCGGGCATGATCACTCTTGTTCGGGTGAACAAAGCACGGAATATTCTTGCAGTCGATGTAAAACGATCTACATTCAAAGCCGAGCTCCTTAAGCTCACTAAGCTCTGTACTATGCCGGTGAGAGCCTACCTACCGAGAGACCGCACAAGCTGCTTTGACGCTCTCCGCGATATTGACCCCGATTGTACTGAAAACGACGAAAAAACACACCTGCAGTCCTCCATCGGTATAGTGGAAGTGAAACGACTTGTCAAAACATTGTACGACTGGCATTGGCAGGGAAACAGGCACCTTAACATGTCAAAGTGGGTCTCGTGAGAACGGATGTTATCCCCAACGAGCACGCCCTTTGCAATGCTACAGATGCTTACGAATCCGGCCAAGCAGCACTATTGTGCCAAAATGACGGACGTCAAAATTACGGTAAGTTGACCGGCATTCTGGCTGCCAGCAACTTCTCGTAATTTATACGGCAGACCGTAAATTCAAATTTACGGTCTGACCGTCATCTCCCAGTGAATTAAACGGTCACCGTAAAAAAAGATACCGTTAATTTCACGGGGGGATACTGAACAGACCGTAAACGAGATTTACTGACTGCCGTTAAGATCACGGCATGGTGGCAGTTTATTTGCCGGTCAACTGACCGTTAATTTAATGGTTACCGTAAAAATGTTGACCGTTCAGGTCACTGCCGGTTGACCATTGTAAGAAGTAAATTGAAGGTGCAAAATGCTGGCACAATGAAGCGCTCAGCACTTCGTACAACATGTCAAAAAGATTGCAGAATTCGACAGAATTAAGCATTGTCGGATTCTATAATCTTCCCACCGCATTGTATGACATGCTCAGCGTTTCACCGCATATGTTTCGCTGCTTCAATTTACTTCCTACTACTGGTCAACAGACAATGAATCAAACAGTGAGTCATGAAGTTTCCTTAGGTTAGTCATTTTGTGCCTGTAAAATCTGTGGCATGCTGTATGTTGTAATTGGAGAGTGGTCTTCATGTCTCCAATGCGATCACTGTGTATGTACATGCAAATGCAGTTAAGCCAGAACACTGCATAAATAATGTGTTGGATAGAAATAGAAACAGCACATTTATTTACTTGGATGGCGAGACCCCAGGCCCAAGTACCCTTTGATCTGGAAGAGAAAGAAACCATTTATGAATATAATATATATGAATATGCCAAAAAAGGAGCCATTTAACAGATATGTTATATAATGTCAGCCACGCTTTATTCGCTGTGCAAAGAAACTAATGATGCCGATAGTGCTTCCAATGTTTGAAAGAAGTTTTATGTGACAACTGAATACTATAACTTAGCTTCCGCTAATCAAGTCAAACTTCATTATATCTCAGAAGCTATATATTAGCTTCGTAGTACATGTATTCTGGTGTTCACGAATACCATTTCAGTATCTCTGCACAGCCCCGATATACCTGGGCAAATGAATGAGAGAATATTGACAAAGTTTGGCAAAGAGTGCTGCACTAAAATACAGCTATTTGATGGGAAAGCCTAATATTCACTTACTAGACATTTTTCAACTTAGGAGCGGAGTGAGTTTGTTTTCAAGGTCAGGGGTCTACATTAATTACACAGCTCACATAGAAATTTACTCCTCTTGTTCAACTAGTTAAGCTGGTTGACTGTTAAGAGTCACCCATTTCGAGCAGTGATGCTGTTCTAATGTAGAACTGGACTTTCCCCACCATCACAGAATACAATGCTCTTGTCACCGTAAGAGATATGAATACTCAGAGCGAGCTGAAAATGTCAGGCTTAGCTTGCAATACAATCTCTGTGCACTGTGCCAGGTGTTGCTACAGATAAACAAATGGTGACAGCAGTGTTCTCAGCACTTCAGTTTGAGATGATATTCAAAATAAATATGGACAGCTTGGGATGCAGCCACCACTTACATACTTCTTATCTCATAGGCCTATATTTATCATGTATAAGATCCATTATATCTACAGTGCCGTCATTTCTTCTAAAATATGACTACATGCTAACCATGTCTGATTTCTAGCATCACATAGACATTGTTTTATGTAACTATAGGCAGTGTAGTAAAGCTATGTTCCAGTTATAACTGAAGCTAGGTTAAGTTATGTTATGTTTTAACACAATAGCGTTAAGGCTCCCATGCAGCAAAAGATCCGGCGTCCAGCGTAGGCGCGTCAAGAAAATTGCACAAAGTCTTGCGTGCATAAGAAATCCCATACAATTCCATGATCCCTTGTGCATGCAAGCAATTATAGGATTCCCCCCCCCCAACTACTCCAATCTCCTTCCCCACCGCTACCCTCCCTGCCCCTGCCTCCCCTCTCCTCCTCCACCCCCTGCCCTCCCACTATCACGTCATATGCTAAAGCTAAACATAAATGTCCCCCAATTTTTTTTTTTCACAAAAGCAGTTGGGTTTTTAATTATTGCCATACTTACCAAATTTAGACCCAAGTGCCATTGCTTGTGGCTGCTGAAATCTTCCTGATGCGAAGACTTTGTGTTGAATGAGCCTTGAGCCCCATGTTGCGTGCCTTGTCCCCACGTAGGATGACCGACCTTGTGACTGCACACAATTCAAACAGAACAGAATTGGTAGAAAACCGCACACTAAAACAAATCAAGGAAAGTAACTCCAAGCTAGTGCTGAAGTGATGTGAACAGTCTAAGTCATTTCAGAGCACCTTCAGGACCAGCCAAAAATCTATTTTCAAGCAGCAAAAGAAACTTTTGGAGCACGAACGCACACCGTGTTCTCATTCATTCCATTGTGAATACTACATTAAGATTCATCTGTTCACCTGTCAAAACCAGAAGACAATGGCTGCTTTCCTTTCCCACCCCCACATTACCACCAGTAGTGTCAAAGTTCAAGAACAAAAATTGTGTAATTTACTTATGCACATCACTTGCATTTAACATAAAGATTTTTATGTTTATTCTAACATGTAAATCTAACTAGTAATATATCAGTTCGAGAAATATTACTACTTGATTTGTCCGCACTGTTATTGACAGTGCTAACATCTCCATCATTTAATCCATGTATTAAATAATATATATGTCCAATTTTGTAGGCCATTCTAGTGCGTCAACTTTTCCGGGAGACCCCGTACTAACAAACCACTTGTTTTTTTTTTTTAAGTTTACAGCAATTTAGAATTTTCAGATCAGTATTTCACAACTTCCCTGTTTATTCAAAGACCCGTGGACCATATGTTCAAATGAGAACTTTCACCCCCAAGCATGTGGCTGTGCTACAGCTAAACGAGATATGCAGAATTGCAGTGTGAAACCTATGGTTACCTCATCTCTGTGGTGCACAAACGTATGGTGAAAAAGACACCCAATGAAGCAGGCTAACTAACTAGATTGAACAGTCATGCATAGTGCCAAAAATGACCAAACTTAATAAGGGAATAAGCTGAGCTAGTTGGTTCTGATACATCTTGGGTGAAACCAGCTGAACAAAGGAAGGAAGATGACAGGAGAAAAGAATGGCGAACCGACCGCTGGACTACCAACTGTTTTATTACATCTCCCTCTTCTATTAATTTATATCCATTCCCCTTTTTCTTTTTCTTCCCATTGCTCTTATTTTTGCTCTTATTTTTCTCCTGATTTTTATCAATTACCCACGAAGTGTGCCGTGAAGAAAGAGTTTTTCTTTGGCTTGCAAGGTAATTGAAGGGATGCTCACGCACTTGTCATCTTCTTCGTCTATAGCAAGGGCTTCTAACACCTCCTTGCAACCTGGTTTTTATGGTGTCCTATTATGTGAAGATGGTCGAGCTCTGCTTTACACAGGCATGTCCGACAATGGGCAGCTAAATGCCCTGGTCCCGCAAGGTTCCTAAGGTTCGCTGCATGTTCGTGTGCTCGGTCCTTAATACATCGACCGGTCTGTCCGATGTAGCAGCGCCCACATATGTTAGCGGTATGTTATATATAACTTCCTTTTCACAGGGAGCGTATTGTGTTCGGTGCCTGGTGTTACACTTTTCTTTGGTGTTGATTGGTGCTTGATTAATTTTGCGGCACATTGAATAGGCCTTATTAGGTGCCGAGCAGAGGACTTGCACGTTTTGCCGGTTCCCAATCTTTTTTAACTTATGGGTAACCCCGTGAATATATGGTATCACTACAAAGGGTGGTCTGGGTTTTTTTGTTTGTTGACTCGTAGCATTATTCGTCTTGATGGTGCGGCATATTTTTTCACAGATGGAGGCCATCATGGGTTTCGGGTATTCCGCGTTATGAAGTCGAGACATTTGGGTGTCAAAACTTTGTTGTACTTGATGTGGACATTATTTCTTTAGACTTGCTGTGAGAGCTGAGATGGCCAAAGCTTATTTTACGTTCTTTGGATGTTCCGATTCATAAGGAAGAAATGACTTCCCCGATCGTGCTTGATATTTCCAACATACATGTCCTGTTTGGAATGTCAAAACTAAATCCAGAAACCGAATGGAATTGTCCACAGGAGTTTCATAGGTGAAGGTTAGACCCATACAACTTTGTTGGAACAGTGTCATGGTGCTGTTGAGACATCCGTCTTCTTTTTCGT
The DNA here is from genome assembly GCA_037355805.1 of Ixodes ricinus. Taxonomy (NCBI): domain Eukaryota; kingdom Metazoa; phylum Arthropoda; class Arachnida; order Ixodida; family Ixodidae; genus Ixodes; species Ixodes ricinus. Next base: position 23,862 of record JAZHYW010054841.1, read on the forward strand.
TAATTTTTGTGGTGCATAAAATAAGAAAATCATCCACAAATCTAAAGATACCCGCTATGCGTGTATTTTTAGGACCTCCTGGATGGCTCGTCCACACATGGCAAGAAAAACAGAGTGGACTGTGCATTGGCTCACAAGTGGCTCCACTTTTATGTGATATTTTTCTTGCCATGTGTGGACGAGCCATCCAGGAGGTCCTAAAAGATACATGCATAGCAGGTATCTTTGGATGTGTGGATGTTTTTTTTAAATTTTATGCACCACAAAAATTGGCGAAAAAGAAGACAGATGTCTCAACAGCACCATGACACTGTTCCAACAAAGTTGTATGGGTCTAACCTTCACCTATGAAACTCCTGTGGACAATTTCATTCGGTTCCTGGATTTAGTTTTGACATTCCAAACAGGACATGTATGTTCGAAATATCAAGCACGATCGGGGAAGTCATTTCTTCCTTATGAATCGGAACATTCAAAGAACGTAAAACAAGCTGTGGCCATCTCAGCTCTCACAGCAAGTCTAAAGAAATCATGTCCACATCAAGTACAACAAAGTTTTGACACCCAAATGTCTCGACTTCATAACGCGGGATACCCGAAACCTATGATGGCCTCCACCTGTGAAAAATATGCCGCACCATCAAGACAAATAATGCTACGAGTCAAAAAAAAAAAAAACCAGATTACCCTTTGTAGTGATACCATATATTCACGGGGTTACCCATAAGTTAAAAAAGATTGCAAACCGGCAAAATGTGCAAGTCCTCTGCTCGGCACCTAATAAGGCCTATTCAATGTGCCGCAAAATTAATCAAGCACCAATCAACACCAAAGAAAAGTGTAACACCAGGCACCGAACACAATACGCTCCCTGTGAAAAGGAAGTTATATATAACATACCGCTAACATATGTGGGCGCTGCTACATCGGACAGACCGGTCGATGTATAAACGACCGAGCACGCGAACATGCAGCGAACCTCAGGAACCTTGCGGGACCAGGACATTTAGCTGCCCATTGTCGGACATGCCTGTGTAAAGCAGAGCTCGACCATCTTCACATAATAGGACACCATAAAAACCAGGTTGCAAGGGAGGTGTTAGAAGCCCTTGCTATAGACGAAGAAGATGACAAGTGCGTGAGCATCCCTTCAATTACCTTGCAAGCCAAAGAAAACTCTTTCTTCACGGCACACTTCGTGGGTAATTGATTAAAATCAGGAGAAACAATAAGAGCAAAAATAAGAGCAATGGGAAAGAAAAAGAAAAGGGGGAATGGATATAAATTAACAGAAGAAGAGGAAGATGTAATAAAACAGTTGGTAGTCCAGCGGTTGGTTCGCCATTCTTTTCTCCTGTCATCTTCCTTGCTTTGTTCAGCTGGTTTCACCCAAGTTTGACCAAACTTGAGTCTACAGCAGCAATTTTACAAAAGTAAAATTGAATAGTATACTGCCCAGAGCAGCAATAAGTTTTGATTTGCTCCAGCCCACTGTGATGGTCCAACCATGAAGCAGGGCCTGATCAATTTGTTTCTATATCGATGGGATGAATTAACTTGTAGTGCAATGTAGGCATGAGCAGCATCACAGCAATGTAAGAAAAAAATTTAGGCAAGCTTGATTATGCTCATAAAGACTACGAAAGCTCAGAATGTGTTGGGCTCACTCAGACGCATGCTGTGTGTGGTCATGAACAATAGATAATGGTCATGTGACCATCTGACTATGATTTGGTTCGCTATTTGCAGCATAGTCAAGTGACCACACACTGATGATGGTTATGTGATCCCGCAAACAATGTAATCACCATTGACCCGCTATTCCCAGCATGGTGACAAGCCGGACGGCCCCCCACGAACAATGGTGCACAAAATGAGTGCAAAAAATGCACACAGGAAGGAGGAGACAGGACAAAGCGCTACTTACAACCGGATGTTTTATAAGGATAGGGGAAGTCAAAGATAAAATTGAGACTAAAATCACAGAAAGAAGAGAAGAAAGAAAAACAGAGTAGAAGTAAGAAAAAGTCAAATTACAGAAAAATTGATCACAAAAATATCATAAAAATAATAAGGCAAAGTCTTAAGTGAAAAGCTGGTGGAAAATAAAAATAAAAAAACATTAAGGCAGAGGAAAGGAGTCTTTTGAGCTAATTTTGTGTACTATGTTTAACCTACTAGGCCATCAAATGATTTCGGAACAGTGGTGATTAGATGCCATGGATCATGGCCAAGTGACCACCATTTACTCGCTATTGCAACTGTCAGTGTGACATGTCAGTCGGTAGAGTGTTATACCCCTGTTACACGGCCATCCATAACTACAGTCAAGCTAAGCGCAGTTACTCTAAACTGGAGTTTTGCACAGTTACACGGCTGACCAAGCTGCGGTTAGCACTAAACCATGGTTAGCACAAATTGAGCTCCACGATCTCAGTTTGGGCTCGCTAACTGAACTAAAGATGGCGACGACCGCAGCACTGCCATCTATCAAAGCGCTAACTATTTCGGAATGCCAGGGGACACACCTAGAAAGAACCATGGACACAAATCTTGCGGAAAAAATATGTCTCGAAAACAGATATGCCGCAAAAGCAAATACGCCATGTCGTAGGACGAGGCAAAGCCCGCACTCCTCGGGCGCTGCCATTAATTCTGGTCGATGGCAATGCGGCTTCCCTCATGTCGGCCATGTTTGTATTTATTTTAGGGGTCTTGATAATCGTTCGTTACACACCACAAATAAAATTATAGGTCTAATTACTCGTCTTAAATGGCCCCTGAAAAAAAAAACTTTTTTATCCAGTCGTGGAAGGGACAGGCGTGTCAAAAAATAAACTTTATGCGAAAAAAAAATTTTTGGAGCAATATTGATGGCGAGATTTATTTGAAATTCTGCGTGCGTCCATGACGTCACGGAATGGTCATTCGCTCAACGACCTGGTCATTCGGTCTTTCCACCTTAACATGAAGGTGAAGCCGATCCACCTCTCCTCCACGCGCCCGAAATGCCGAGAGAAAACAAGTGGAAAGGAGGTGACTACTGACTAAATCGCGTCTCGCCAATGTCTCACGCAGTCAATATTGCTCTAATAAAAAAATTTTGCGTAAAATTAATTTTTTGAGTTGCGTCTCTAAAACAAACTGTTAAAAAAACTTTTTTTTCTTTTCAGGGGCTTTTAAACAGTTAAAAGGGATATAAAATAAATGTGTCCTTGATCTAAACACCGGACATTGCAGTTGGTTTCGTTTTGGCTTCAGCCCATCAACTGCAAGCAAAATGGCCGTTAACACCATCTCAGTTCAGTCTCGTCAAACCACAGCTGCCGCTAACTGCCGTTTCCTTAACCACAGTTAAAACAGCCCGTGTAACTAGGGTATTAGTCACTGGCTTTTGCCATGAAAATCGACTGACAAAACACATTGTTGAAACCTGACATCCCTTTTTCACAGCATTGAAGAATTCATGCGACCTTATCCGAATGCTTCACTGATTATATGCTCACTCACCAGAATCAATGAAGAACCATTATTGTAAACAGGTAACAGTTGCAATTTGCCTTCACTACTTCACGAACTAACATTCCCAGGTACCTGTCTACAACTGGAAATTTCGCTCTAAAATAAGCTGTGTGATAACATTGTCTTGCTATCCAGCAAAGATAATTTGATGAAGGTGCCAATTCACAAGTACTAATCAGGTGCTGAATTGTAGATATTTTTGTGAAAAATGAAGTGAAAACACTAATTTTTTTAAATGGCAGACAAACACTCTATATCAAGTGAGTAATCCTCGTTGTTTGCCAAGACAGTGCTCTGTGACAAAACCCTCACATACTCCTCGTTAATGATAAATGTATACCTGCAACTATCTATCCCTAAAATTACTCTTACTCTCCTGTGACAGTGGAATCTTACGCTCATTGAATTGTTTTACATTCTGCTTCTCTTTGAAAATAGCCTCATGTCTACTTCCCATTCATAAAGTAAACACTGTAGCGAATCATACTTACACCTTCACACATTCCACTCCAGCTCTGCTATTTTCTTGACCAGGTTAAGTACTTTCTTGTTGACTTCTGATTTTGGGCTGCTTAGCTCTGGTGCCACGGTCAGGGTTCATGCTCAGAAAACCTCTGCAATAAACATCAGTTCCATTAAAGGGATGGTGAACCAAAATTCAGATTTAAAAAAAACAATAAAGGAGATGTAGGTGGGACCCTACAATCCCTACAACACTACTCGTAAGGCGAAATCTCGAATGGACGGCCGTATTTTTGGAAAAAGGGGTCGAGATTGAACCAGGCTGACAAGGCGCGTGAGATATCTCGTTTCCTCCTCCCTTCGCTTCGCTCCCTCAAGGCGGCGAGGCGGAGAAGACGCGAGGCCGTTCCCCCTCCTTCTCAGAGAAACTTGACGTGAACATTTCTGTCAAATGCGCCTCCTTTTTTTGAAAAATAGGGTCACCCGTTCGAAATATCGCTGTATGAGTGATGTTTTGGTGTTTGTAGCGTCCTGTTGCACGCTTTTGCTGCGTGTTTTGTGGAATCCAGATTTCGGTTCAGCATCCCTTAAAAAAAACATTTCACCCAAGTTGGTAACCTAAAAAATTAGTCAATTTAGTCGTATGTGCCACATATGCATACACGATCGAAGGGAGAGAAAGTCAAATAATGAGTAGAGACCATATCAGGAGGGGCCAAACTGTGGCTCTTGAGTCGCGTGCAGCTCTCCTAACCTGAGGACCCTCAAGTTAGGATAGGTGGGACCAAAACCTAAGCTTGCATATGAAAACATTACAGTGAGAAGAGGGTGCAAATCAAAATATGCAAAATTGCTGTTTTCTTTTGTTGTCGATGGGCACTTTAGAATGACATGAAATGGTCAGAAGGGGCAAATCAGTTGGAAAGATCAGCTCTATTTTTAAATTTGCTCATTTTTTTCTTCTCCACATGCCAGGTTGAGGCAGCGTTATCTTTGTGTGCAAATTTTTCCCTAAAATTGATTTCTGAGCTGCCTGAGCTTTGTTATTACAATGCAGTCCAGCTGCCTAATGAAACACCAAGACCACAGGTCTACACGCCCATGGAATAGAAATGGTTCAATTGACTGAGAGATCAGATAAAAATGGTGTTTACTCTCATGTCTCGAGATCACATGTGCAGTGCCTCGTGGCGAAACGTGTGCGCTCGGTCTGTGGCTTCTGCTCCGGTTGAATTTCAATTAAAAGTACAGCATTGGTGCAGGATGTAGGAGCTATAGTTGATTGGAGCTGGTGGAAGCAATTGGGACAACTTTCCCATCAATGAGATTTGTGCACTTCTATTTAACAAACGAGAGGGTTAATGTAAGGTACCAATTGTGGCTGCATGTCTTTCATGACAAAAAATGTGCAAGGTGTTCGCTTTCTTCCAATGGAAACAGTAAGCCTGGAAATGATATAGATAAAAAGTATGGAGTCCTAGTAGCCATCCACATACTCTACCAAAATCACAGAACAGGAAATTACCTCTGAAAGAACTCCAGGGTTGATGTCAGGCCCTCAGCGTAGCAGATGGTAAGGAAATAGTGACTCGTGAAGAGTGCACCACACGCTGTGGGTTTGTCTGGTATCTTCTCAACCATGAGCCTGCCATCGATGCTGAATGCATACTTGTGGACAGTACACAGATCTCCTAAAAATATTAAAAATATTCAGTTAATA
>JAZHYW010054842.1:0-19155 GCA_037355805.1 Ixodes ricinus
ACGCACGAACTCGTGTTATAGAGAACAATTTCTCGTGCAAATAAAGCAATGGTCGGAGCAACGCGCTCGTAACCACACCGCCGAAAGCGGTGGTCGTTTTTAAATTATATAGAAGGTAACCAATGTGTATGCTCTCAAAATAAACACCCAACTGTGTGGACAACAATCTAGACAAAGCACCCCTATAGTTCGATCCCCTCCCCAATAGTCAAATTCACGAGACGCTCTCACTGTTCAGTAACTATTTCTAAGCCAGTTCATTCATGCTATAACGAGTCGCAAAAATTCATCAGCCTTGCTCTTCCAAACGATAAAACGAATTCCGAGTAGGATAAATTTACGTTCGTTCCAAAGCACACTGCCGATATAAAGCCGCCCATATTAATTGTCTCTAAAACAGCAGCTGCAACATGACGAATCACGGAATTAACTCGAGATATTTAGCACATCTTAGTCCAGCGGTTCTCAAACTGTGGTCCGCGGCGACGTTTGAAGGGGTCCCGGCTGATTCTAGGATCACCCTGTATATGTGTTCATGTGAGTAAAAAAAGCGGCGCAAAGACACAACAACTAAAGGGAAGAAAATTAAAACAAATGCAAATTTAATAACTCGAGCAAAATAAGCGAAACCGTACTGAACGTACGGTTGAATGCACTGAACGTAGATTCAAATAAACACTTGTCAAGTACAAACACATTGGACACGAGGCGACAAAGCCAATCACAAGACATTACTTCAAAATCCGTCTTTACAAACGGACCGGCGTGGAGTGTTCGGCAGTAGCACTGTCAATATATAATAAATATTTTTTTAATTACACAATATATTTCTCGCGATACTGCATTACATAAATGACCTTGATAAAACACTACCAAATGATCTGTGCCGCGACATGCGCTCCGGAATAATATTATTTTTTTCGATATAAACATTGTGTTTGCAATTAACACGCTATTTATTTTGTACGATGTGTTAGCGAGTGATTGCTTTATTCAACTATGCAGAAATAGCGGTACTGCGATTCTTGTAGCCAAACGAGCCAATTATGTTTTGTCCATAAAAATACTGCTGGATCCGCTCCGCAAGATAACCCAAAACAAATCAATGTGAAAACTGAAAACCTAGATAACTAAAATCCCTTTGGGTTTTAGCAATACGTCCAAATTTATTTAGCCTCTAATGACTTTAAATATATAATTGCAACACGAGCTATAAACCCGCTCGTGGGAAACTTGATTAGCATATTTTAGTTATTTACCCACCCAGCTTATCGTTACGGTGATCTCCCATGTAATGTTCGCCGAGCCCCGTAAAGGCACAGTGGATACGGCACTAAGGTAACTGTCTCCCCTCTTTTAAAAGAAAAACACGTTCCAGTTAAGTAAAAACACTGTATATTAGGTACTTTAATAATAAATACATAATCGAATACATATATGACAAACTACCGGCATATACCTTCGTTACTTCATCACAACTGGTTACAACCTCTGCACGACAAAGTATTTTTATACAATTTTTCACGACACTGATTGTTTCTTATCGTATTTCATAGCCAATTTGTAATGATTGGTGACCAGGCAGTTTTTCATCACTTGTGAGCCTATCTTCCAATAGTTCTGATCCCCACACGTTCTGCTCCACGGAAGACTTCGTAGAAGGTTGAGGCACTTTCGTGTAGTTCGTTCCACACTGTAGAATCGTTCAATCTAAAAAAATAAAAGAGAAAAGCACCATGAACGGTTATAGGGTCTATTCACGTGCTGAGTCATCGCCCACAAACATGACCACCAAACGATAAAGCAAAACTTCGATTCGCGAGAGTAGTGAACAATGAAAGACAAAGCAAACTCGCCAATGGGATAACTGCGTTTGCCTTCGGTGGCCATACTTTTGTGTTGTGACTCGGCATCAAAAGGCAGTCTAACGTCATATAAATACAGCCTATTAGCCCCGAGAACGAACGCAAGCGTCGCTGTTGTTCGAGGCGTTCGAGATCGTTTCATACGTCACAAGGAAAGGGTACAGAGAGTTTATTCGCAAAAGATTACAATCGCACGAATAAAAATATAAAAAAATTGCGCTAAACATAAAGCAAAAAGTTACGGTGAAGTTATCAGCGGCCAATCACCAACCGTCCGCAACGTGACTACTAGGGGTGTCGCGAACCAGCCGACGTTCGAGTTCGACCAGGTTCGACTTTTTCGAACTTTTCCCTCAAAGTTCGACAACGTGCGTACTTGGGCGCACGTACGCCGAAGTACGCACGCCCCCACTCAAGCACGCACGAATTAGGCACGCATACGCATGCGCGAACACAGGTACGCGGATGCACGCGCAGGCACGGATGCACATTCACGTACGCACGCACAAGCACACCCGCGCACACGCACGAACGAATTACACACGCGCATGCACGCGCGCACTCGTACAGGCACGCGCACTTGTGAGCAGGCACACGCCCACGCGTGCAAACACGCACGCACATGCACGTATAATAACGCGCACACAGACACGCGCGCATATATACTCACGCGTAGGCAGGCAAACACGCATGTGCATGCACGCACATAAGCACTCTCGCGCATGCACGCGCACACGCAAGCACAGACACGGACGCGCACTTACGTACACAAGCGCGAGCACGCACATGCATGCACATAATAGAAAAACTCGACGAAACGTAACAAGGTGTATCGATGAAACGAACGCCGGCTATTTCCGCTGGAACGATTTATTGTTGAAAAAGTGCAGCTTCGAAGAAACGAGCTTTCTAAATCTTCGTTTGACGAACTGATTGCATGGCACCGCTAATATTCGGAATGTAGTACATAAAATAGCGGTCACTAAAACAGGCACACAAAACGCATAACTGTTTCCAATGATTCGTGAGAAATCGTCGGACCCCAGTTGCCGAAACAAATCTTGCATTCACAGAAATACACATACAATAGAGAGGCATTCTAACCACGGTCATCTCCCCATAAAAATAAACTAGGCATTGCCAAGTGCTCAGCCTCCGCCCAAATGTAGCCTAGCGACAGAGACTGAGCGTTCGACAATATATGATGCATTTTCGCGGCGAGAAAAACATGCTTCGGATTTCTTTCGAAGAAATGTATATTATATCTATGATCAAAATTCGCACCCCTTTTAGAGGAAGAAATGAAGTACTTACCATGCGTCGTACTTGTCCTTGTACGATCGCTTTGACCATGCAGTCTGCAACGACGGTCACAAGCGGATAGCCTTCGGCATCGATCTCGCCAGATTCCTTCGCGCGCCTCGCTTCTTCCACTCCGGCCTGCTGCATGGCTTCCCCAGCGGCTGCGACACGATTACTCAACCTCACCTGAAACCTCACCATCCGTAGTTTCAGCAGCGGGTCGCTTACGTGCGAACTCTATTTGAGACTTCGAGACCTTTCGCTTGCCATATTTATACCTCTTTGGACCCATAGCTGCGAGAACGGCCTTTCTAGTTATAAAAACACGCACAGCTATCCGCCTGACACCCAGCCCGAAAAACAAACCCACTCTGTCTGGACGGGTCGCTCCGTTTCTGAACCGCCACAAGCGCGTTACTGAAGAGCGGATGCGCAGCGGAGTAATACAAATCGGAGCAGCGTGCGTGACGTGCTTGGCGGAACCGTGGCGCCCTCTCGCGGCAGCTCGTCGAACCAGTTTTGACCGTCCAAACGGGGAAAGCAAGCCACAACACCTTGGTTCAGTTTTTTCGATGTACTGGGTGAAACAAGGAGACGGCAAACTCTTTAAATCGACCGGAAAATTTGGTTTCTTAACCTATCGCGCTACGACTTTGTGCAGCGTTGCCCACAGATGGTGCATTTTTTTGTAAAATTTGCAAAGATCGAATTTACCTGAGGACAAAGTAAAGAAATAAAAAGGCTTAGCTCCTATGGAAACGCAGTATGTACGATCTCTATGAAACGCAGCGACGCCACCGGTCTGCAAACAACACGGCGCCGTTTCGCACGGGAGACAAGAGATGGCGCAAGCGGTCGCGAATAACTGCCGCCAAATAACGAGCAGACGACGCCAAGAGCCGGCATGTTCAGCAGACAAGTAACTGCAGTTCCTTGTTGTTACAGCGCCTGTTTTTGTTTGTGCGACTGTCGCCGCCTGCGGAACGCGAGCCGCTTTTGAGTCGAAAGGATCGTCTGCTAAAGTGCCGGCTCTTGGCGCCGTATGCTCGTTCGTTGGCGGCGTTCGTTGCGCCATCTCTCGTCTCCCGTGCGAAACGGCGCCGTGTTGTTTGCAGACCGGTGGCGTCGCTGGCGTTTCCATAGGAGCTAAGCCTTTTCTTTCTTTACTTTTTCCTCAGTTAAGTTCGTTCTTTGCAAATTTAAAAAAAAAAGCACCATCTGTGGACAACGCTGCTCAAAGTCGTAGCGCGTTAAAGGGACACTCAAGCGGTTTTTGGAGAAGCTACTTGTTGGTGCGATGGCGTTAAGGAAGTGTCAGTGAATGAGTATCTTCAGTTTTAAAAGGCAGAACCGCCTATTAATCACGCAGGAATAAAATACGCGCGGACTCTTTCCTGTACTTGCGAGGACCAATGAAATTATCGTATGTTTGAAAATTTTGGCGGCCTTTGTAAAGTTTCGCTAAAGAAACAATTTTCAGTTTATTTAAATATGTTGTGCATGATAATTTCACAAGACGTAAAATAGTTCTAGTTTAGAATACGCGATACTGCAATTATCGTTTCACAAACAAGGGACTACGTTTTCTCCTTGCCTTCCTCCGCGGGGGTGAATTTCCCGTTCCCCGGGATGCGCGGAAGCGCACGTATCACTGCGCGCACATGGCGTCGGTGTTGATCATCGACGTGGACGGCGTGGTGAAAGCTCATCGTTCCGCGTAAAAGCGCTATCCTTGACTGTGAATTTTCGTCGTGTGTCGTTATGATAACCCAGCACGTACTAGAAGGGAAGACCCACCTACTCGTGCGGCGATGCCGTGGCGGCACTCTCAAGACAGCAGAAACGCCCGTGCCGTCGTGTTTGTTTACTTCGACTACAGTGGTGCTTTCTAAGCATTTGTGTCCTCGAACATCGCCCGGATTTCTTATTTGGCGCATTTCATGCGTGTGCTCAAGTTCAAGGTATTACTGGCGCGTACCGTATAAAGGACGCGAAGTTTCACGCGTTTTCATCACCGGAGAAAAGTTATTAGTGTTAGCAATCCTGAACGCTCGCAACGTCTATCTGATCACGAAATCATATTTCTACGTTGCTATATCGCTGCTAAGATTACATTGTCTTTTATAATCGTAGAAAATGCGTGTGGCGATATTTGTACTATTGCAATGTCGTGTATAGAGTCGTGATCGTCCAAGACGGCGTACGGCATCTTTTTATTTTCTTTTTTTCATCCACTGTACCCTGCAAGCCTATCAAGAAAAATCAATAATAAAGCTTTAGGCTATAGAAAACTGTCTGTCTCTATTCTGTTACGGCATTGAGTAGCAGTGCGTCCCCTTTTTAGAGGGGCCGCTCAAACAGCTGACGGCGACCCGCTGTGCTTGTAGTGGTTGCAGGTGTGTACGCGCGGCGCAGAGCTGTCGTTCCGGTCGCTCCGGTTGCAACGGACGCAGTCGTAGGTACGCGCTCGTTGCACATGTCTGAACCAGCCTTCCCCCGTCCTCCCGAGGCGAAAGTCAACGTGGCGACATCGTTTGACATCACGTAACAGAGGTAACGCTGCGATGTCAAACGTTGGTTTGGTTACGACTTGCCCCAACCGCAAATCGAAGAACGCCCGAAAAGGTCCGCGTTTCATCGTCCTCGGAACCCGAACAGGACTCCGAAGCGCTGCTATCGTCCACATCGCACGTCGGAGTGGCGTCATAGGAAATCATCCCCAGGTCGGCTGTCCGCCGAAGAATTTCAACCTCCAACGGCATCAGGTCCTCGAGCGTACAGAACGCCGCCATGATCGAAGCTCGAATGACAAGGAGGTTCGGCCGATGCGGCTACCTCGGGATCACTGCGCGACGGAACGTCGTCCAACGCCATTGGCCCGAGATACTTTTGATAAGCGTGCGAGGACCAATGAGAGTGGTTTCGTTTTCGGATGGATCCGAGGTTTGGCGGCCTTCAATTACATTTTATTAAAGAAATAATCACCGTATGACTATACTATTTGGTTTTTAGGGATACTTGGGGCGTCTAAATTCAGCTGTCATCATCAAAACACGAACTCAAAAACCACTTGAGTGTCCCTTTAAGAAACCGAATTTTCCGGTCGATTTAAAGAGCCTGCCGTCTCCTTGTTTCACCCTGTAGTTACAGAACGGATGTACTTACAGCTATAATTCTAATATTATTGAATTCCGCGTTAAATTCCGCAAATATTCCTCAAGACACATTTGTAGTTCAAAATTCACAGGTTTTTAAAAACGCGTTATAACGTAAACATGTCAAAACAGCCGATTTCGACCAATTTCACGATTTAATATAAAATATAATAAAATTTTTTATGAACAATATGCTCTGAGGCATAGTTGGACGAAGAATCAATCTTTTTATAGCAAAATATTTTGAAAAAATCGGAGTAACGGTTATTAAATGAGAATTTTTGTAAAATGGCAGAAAATCGCGTGTATTCTCTATGGGGCTTGGAAGTTTTCATAAGTTATGTTTTCCCGCTTCCTTTAAAAATACAAGTCCGGCGACGCTGAAGAGACATTCTACGGACGCCTTCGAAGGAACGGCAGTGTTGTGCTTCAAGAAGAGCTGGTGAATCTTCGGAACTGCGCCTTCATTGAGGACAGCGGGTAATGGGTTTTGTGCCTTACCGTGTTACAACCCCCGGGTTACATTCGGCCCGTACCCGGTTCTACGAGGTTCAACCAACGAACCTTATTGTGTTCATTGGGTGAAGGACATTCCCAGCAGTAGAGTTCAGTAGATCAACGTTTATCGCTGGACACGTCAGTCGAGCTGTTCAATTGACGTGTTCAGCGATATACGTTGCTGTTCTGTCATACTGTTTAGTAGTTTTCCGGATTGCCCACCTATACGGTTCTCGCAATAGACGCTTTACTCAGTTTAGAATAAAAACAAGGCCGTTGAAGCGGTGTTGTACACGTTACTCCTCAAAAGTAACGAGATACCGTTACTCGTTACTTGGCCTTAAAAGTAACTGAATACGTTACTCGTTCCTTTTTTAAAAAAGTAACTAAATACGTTACTCGTTACCGAAAATAGTAACTAGGTAGAAGTAACTCGTTACTTGTAACCCGTTACGTACATGTCTGGATGTAAGCAAGATTTATACTCTTTAAACAATTCTTTTGGCGGTTTGTTTGACTGTCTTTCTATCGCTTGATTTAGTCATGTTCACTTTACGACGTGAGTTTGGCGAGTTTCTCCTACTTTCTTTGCTCATTCAATCATCTCAACTAGCATGACCAGCAAACAACGCTTGTGTATTACCCTCGGTGCAGTGATTATTTATGTTTTAACTCAGATTTCTAGCATTTCAGTTGTGTCTGACGTGTGCGATTTATTGTTTGCTTATTATCACCAAGGCAACAGCTGTCCATGCGAGAATCAAATAAAGAATTTAATTAATTAATTAACGATTCAACTAGCGGCGGAAGGATAGCTCGGGGCTTCCACGGTGTAACAAACGTCTAAATAACCCTTCATAACGTATTTCAGTAAATAAACCAGAAATTCGCAAATACTGGATAAATAAGGGGTACTCCACAGGTTTTTCATTGTCCCCGCTTTGCTTGAAATTTTGCTAAACTCACCAACAAACATCGCTAAAATAGTATCCCACATATTAGGTCAAAATATTGTTTTTCGCGAAGTTATTGAGTTTACAGTTTTGGTCCTCACCGTGTTTTTCAAACAGAAAGTCTCTGCTGGCAACAACGAAAAGGTGACGTCAGCTGAAGGCAGGGGTTCACTCTTTGGAGTGTAAAATTTGTTCCCAACCAATTCGAATCAGTTTCATGCTGTCAAATGGATGCTTCGAAAGCTCGCTCCAGTACCCACGCTTTAGCAAGGAACAAATGATTGGCATATCCTATTTTTTAGACCGCTTGCTCGACTGGCAAGCCTCCCTACCACTGACGTCATGGCACTGAAAAGTGCGGATATATTTGAATGTTGGTTTTACATCATTTTCCTTTCCTGCTTGCACAATAACTATTATGAATTTCGCGACACTAAATAGCATACCGGGACGGATAAAGGCCGGAAAGTCATAAAATATAGTTAGATGAGGTAGCTCAAAAAAACAGTGGAGTATCCCTTTAAGAGCTTCCTGATATTTTGTGTGTCTGCGGATTTTCAATATAAATTCGGCCGTTTTTCGAATAAGCATTATTCAACAACAATATAAGAAGACGTTGAACGGATGCTTTCATCCGATGCTTTCATGTGTACTATAATGAAATATTAAAATGTGAAATACACCAATTCAACAAAAAATGTGAGGTCCACCAAATCGTCTTGTTCATTATAATAAATAAAACTGACGGTGCGCTAAAACATTTGAGAGGGTTTGTGTCAAAAAAATTAGATATTGTGGGGCTTGATCTATGTTGAAAAAAACAATGCTGAAAATTAGAAGGTTTGTTGTCTAGTTAGTATTTTATTATCACACATTTCGTATCAGCTAGGAACGAAACCTGTTCCTGAAGGAGTAGCCTCTTCGCGATGTTCAGCGCCATCGTTCCGCCGACTCACTATTACATGGGCTGCACACATGACTGTGAAAAACAATACAAGTAGAGTAGAACTCAGTAGAATGGATGGTCCCACACATGACTGTTTTGGTGGATTCGTCGAACTCCGGATTGTCTGCAAAACTTCTGGGGCGCTTGTTGCTGTTCCTGAGGTTTCAGTCCAGCTTGCTCTGCTTGTTTCAGGTGTAATACTTGTGGAAGTTGAAGTATGGAACTTTACAGACTTTTCCATCCTGACTTTCACGATATTTGAAAGATTGCTCGCTCGGCTGAAATTGTTCCAGTACCGCATGCCGATAAAAAGAAGACCTGCGTCATCACCTAGATACTCCGGGGAATGGCAATTGTCATGTTCTGGACTCTTGAGTTGAGGGTACATGCAAGAAGAAATTAATGTTGGAACGCAGATATGCTACTATTTTTAGGTCACCCCTTTATAACAGATTTATATACAAGGAAAGGCAGCGGTGCATCAAAATGATAACGAAAATGCGACTAGGCATAATCTAGTTTAATACTTATCTCGTTGGAACGTACGCTTATTATTTAATGCATAGTCACTTTAACATAATAGTTCTAAATTCCAGACTGCTGTCTTCTCGATCCTCGAAGATAAAACTGAAATGTAGCCCCCTTTTTTTGTTCAATAATTATCATTTTGTTTTTGAATCCGTGTTTATTTTTTGTTCCTTGGTTTAGTCAATACTTCAGCTTGGGCCAGTTGGTGAATCATGCTAATAATTCACAGCGCACAAAAGACCACCATCAATCACATCCATACAAAGAAACAACACTCACGCAGCGCCGACTGTCAACTCTGTGATATATTAAACATCATCTTCGTTATCTGTTACTTTTTACGCACTAAATAAAAAGTAAACAGGATACCCTTTGTCGTTATTAATTTCAGTCTCTGAATGCCTACTTAAGGAGGTCAAGCAAGCAGAAGCCACTAACTACAGAACAAGAGAATGCACTATAGGGCCTGTCGTGGTGCCATATATTCACAAGCTGTCTCACAAGCTTAAAAAGTAGCATGTAGAGTCAACGTCGACGTTGTTTTCTCTACTCCGTAAAAACTTTCCAGCATATGCAATCGGGTGAATGTGCCATCTATTCTACCAGAGTGCTGCAGCAAAAACCACAAGCCCAAGTTCGTTTCCTGTGCAGAAGGAGGGATGTATTCGTTCCCTCTTACCTGTGGGAAGCGGTACGTCGGGCAGACAGGTCGCTGTCTCAACGATAGACTTCTAGAACATAACAACAATGACATTAACGCTAACTCAGGTCACATGGGCATTCATTGTAGAGATTGGGGATGCTCCCTAATTCTAAACAATTGCACGGCACTGGGACGAAGCAAGATCAAACTAACTAGAGAAATTATCGAAGCCGGTAGCATAGACCTGCTAGATGAATTATCCGTCAGTACCGCGTGGATTACCTTATTCAAGAAAGAGTCAGATTATTTAGGAAAATCTCCGTAGTGACTTTTACTGTAGTCGGACTTAATCTTATCCTCTTTTATTTCGTTTTTTTTTTTCTATTTTATATCATTGACTCCTTTTTTTCCCTTATCTTCTCTCCTTTTCCTTTTCTCTACCTTTTTCTTTTTCCTTCTCTGTTCTTCCTTGGTTAAATTTTATTCTCTTCTTTTTAGTGTGTAAGAGTAACAGATAACGAAGATCATGTTTAGTACATCCCAGAGTTGACAATCAGCGCTGCGTGAGTGCTGTTTCTTTGTGTGGATGTGATTGATGGTTGTCTTTTGTGCCTGGGAAGTATTACCTTGTTTTAGTCGTTTGCAATTTTGAGTGTAATTTTTTGTATCCAGAATGTATCAAAGATACCCATTTTTAGCTGACTTTGTTTCTGAATACGTTCAATGATGGTACATAGCGCGTTTTTGAAAATGTTTGCATAAAATGGTTGTTTTGTGTCGCATCCCTTGTTTGACTGATTTTACATAAACACCCTTTATGTAATCCCGCTGGGGCCTTTGGGGTTTGTGAAATCAAAATAAGTCTGATTTTAACCGAGGGAGCCGCGTTATCGTGCGGTGAAGACCGGGTCCATAAGATGGTCAGCCCTATAAAAATGTACAAATAAAAACGTCCTGTGTGCTATGTTTTGTGAGACAATTTATAGTGTTCCATGACACGCTGTCCAAAGGTTTTGCGGAAAAAGCTAGGTATTGCACTGAAAAGTATTTGATACTGTGTCAGATACCTGCATGAAACACGGCGGTTTTTTCTGCAACCCACCCTGAAATGCATGTTTCCGCACTTCAAGGTGCGTGTCGAGAGGCTGTAATTTTTTATTTAAAAATGGGAAAAGCTTTGCCCTTGTCGAACGCATATTTATTAAGAAAAACTTGGACACTTAATAACGAGAACCATCAGCAAACACAGCCACATATATGTTAATAGCAACAAGTTTAACAGCGCTGCTTTGTCGTTTTGGTTCTAGCACTGTATCCTTCGGGGCGTAAAGCTTCTTTAGGTACTCCTATTTAAATTGTAACGAGTTGTGCATGATATGGCGACCAAGTTTTTCAACCCCAAAACAGTTACATATCTCTGTTTCTCGACAATGCAAGAGACGGAAGGTTACTTCTAGTAAAGTAAATAATCAAGGCCTTACTTCCTAGGGTCGAGGGGAATCAACGATCCAGTCACGACTTCGTTCCACGTAATCAGAGTTGTCTGCGTAAAGTTTTTTATGAGCTTCTCTTCGTTATCACTAATTCTAATTTCGATGAAGGACGCTGCAATAAATTCGGTGTAATCAGTGGTGGCGTACATAATTATGTTCATCTAAATCATCAAATCCTGCTTAAGGGTACGACACCAAAAACTGGAATACTTCAAGCAGACTACTGATAGCGTATAACAATATCGAAAGAAAAGAACCTTAAATACAAACACCATTCAAGCAATAATCAAACAGGAAACTGAAGCGTTAAAGCCTTGTTGCTAGTCTAGTGTGTGTGTGTGTGTGTGTGTGTGTGTGTCTGTGTGTGTGTGTGTGTGTGTGTGTGTGTGTGTGTGTGTGTGTGTGTGTGTGTGTGTGTGTGTGTGTGTGTGTGTGTGTGTGTGTGTGTGTGTGTGTGTGTGTGTGCTTTTAATATTTCCTGGCAATTAAAAATTGGCGTCTTCAGGTTGGTGAAAGTTTAAGCGGGGTATAGGTCATGTTAGTGTCTTTATGGCGGTCTTTAATGTATAACTTTATGTTTATTCATCCCAAGATGCTAAGTTACTTGGTGAGGTTATAGTTGGTAAGTCATAGTGGAGGTCAGCTTTGCTTACTGCAAACTTAATTGTGGTGGATTCAATAAAGCCGCTAGCAACGTCATTCAGATATTATGCTGGAAAGCACTGAAACGGGTTGCGAACTGACCCGCTAGTGAACGCCTGAATGTGTTTTCAAAGTGCGCCAGATTAATTACGCCTGGCAGAGTATGCATAAATTAAAAAAAAAAAGCTTTTACGATGAAAGGTAAAAAACGCAGGCGAGCTGGTGAATGATATTCATAGTAACCCTGAGACGTAGGAAAATAAAGAAAAACGGACAGATCAACGAAGTCGAACAACTATCGTATAATAGAGCACGGAAGGGCGGTTAAAAATAATGCACCGAACTCTAAAATTGCTAAACATGTAGTAGAGTGCAACAACTGTGTACCAGAGTGGGAGGACACTGAAGTCTTACATAGAGACAGACTTGTACGTAATCCGTTACAAGTAACGAAATTACTTGTAATCCCTTACATTTATCAGTAATTTAGTAACGGAATAATTACATATTTTCTAGAGTAATTTTAAAGTAATTCCCTTACATTTTTTACGTAACGGATTCCTTGTAATCCGTTACATTTTTTTTTCAGGAACCCCCCCCCCCCTTTTTTTTAAAGAAAGGGTTGTTTTTATTTTGGTAAATTCGAGGCGCAGTGACACTGTCACGCGAATTGACCAGCGCAAAGGGAGGCTTGGCACTCTTTAGTTCCGCAAAGCCTTTTTTTGCAACACCAAGCCCCTGAATCTATTTTTTGTAGACCCTAACAACAATGTCGAAGAATCCAAATAAGCATTTTTACACACAAAAAAAAGAGGGGGGGGGGGGCAAGTTATATCCGCTTTTTTTGTCCCTTTGTCTTTTTCTTTGCGATCGAAACGGGGAGATGAGGACACCAGGTGATTGTGTGCCTCTTTGAGAAGCTCGAGACGGTAAGTGAACAGACAAGAATTAACAAAGTCCTTCTCGGTTATAGTGACTACGGCCATTTCCATAATGTCACAACACGAGACAACGCTCCGTCTACCCTAAAATCCACTAAAAAGGATGTGATAATATGTGAAGGTGTTATGCTACACGCATGCTCGTTCGTTGTTGCACACTTATCTTCTCTTAGAAAACAGGATGCATTTTTTTCTGTGTCTTTCACCTTACTTGACCCTGTTTTAATAGCTACTTACTTTTTTGTGGTCGAACTTCTAGGGTTGGCCCACTTTATTTAGGAATCTGCATCTCAGTCACCCTTTTTGTGAGTCAGCTTTTTGCGAGCACTCTCAAGCAGATATTTTTACAAATAAAACATAATGGTGGCTGACGTAGACTCGATATTCTGGGCTTGAGGAGAGAGCGAATCACGTGAGTGGGGCCATGGTGGGGCTTAGCTCTCTGCCGTTCGCTGCCCGTGGCATCAGCGGACATCTATCTGGAGAACACCGGAGTAAACTGCAGTCGATTCGTGCTCCGTGCGTTTTTGAACGGCACCAAGAAAGGTACACACGGCAAACGTGCGTTTACATTTTCTTGTTTTAACCGATGTTTGAATTAAATGTTGTTGAGTGTCCTGGTTTTTTTTTATTTCTTATATTTATATACTGGAAACTTTTTATTTTTATTCACCAACGTCTCAACCGAGGCTCGACCTGTTCAGAACCAAAGGAAGAAGAATATCGAGCCAAGCCTTATTTATTATTTAATTATCACATTATTGTTACAATTATGTTTTGCTATTGTCTGGCAACATATGCCGGTATAGTAAGATGGACATAAATCAATTCTTATTCTAGTTTTGGCTAGATGTATGATGACTTCCACAGCTTCGCGATTTCGACAATGGAGAATTTTAGTAGATCGGTCCGATGACTCCGATAACGATACCCGATACTCCTCCGCCGCCTTTCCGCATGCGTCATATTGTTATCGGGGGTATCAGAGGTATCGCAAGGATCTACTAAAACTCTCGAATATCAGGCAACGGCTGCAACGAGGAAGCTTTGCTCTATCTTCAAGGTAAATAGTGCTTCCATTGCTTCGCTGAAGAAGCTTAATGCAGAGCATAAAACAGTCGTGAGGCACAATATGCCACTCCCATCCAGTGCCTCAGTTCAAAGGGTGTTCAGCGTAGCAGTCGACATCTTCAGTAAAGACTAACGCAAATTGTCTGACGAGACTTTCGAGAGTCAGTTGTTGCTCAAAATACTCAAGGTCATTAAATGCAACAGGCTGCAACAATAACAACTTGAACAACCCTCTTCCCTTTGTTTCTTAATTGAAGGCAATATTGTTGAAAGTAACGCCACGAAAGTAACGGATTACTTTTTGGGGTAACGGTCAGTTACTTTTATGGGAGGGTAATTGTAATTGTAATAAATTACAATTTAGCCTTGAGTAATTGTAAATGTAATTCCTTACTATTTTTCAGTAACGTGTACAAGTCTGCATAGAGAGAAGGATAGCCATAGGAGAGTGTTAAGAGAAACTTTGCGTATTTTAAGCTCCGGGAACTGTATCAGTCAACCTTCATTATCCCTTGATAAAAGAACGAAAACGTTTCTAGGTTTATATATTTTTTTTTTTTTTGGTTTTAGTGATGGGTTAGTTGTATCGCGGTTCGGATTCTTCTCTTCTTCTTTGGGTGTGGTTTTTTGTGGTTTCTTTTTTCGAAAAAACCTTGTTTGTCTCTCTGGATAGTGGTGGCCCAAAAGAGGTTCGTAAGTGTTGTTGGGTTCAGTCTGACCTTGCCAAGTGCGGAAGTTCTTGCATTCCCGTTTTCGAGCTGGTGTCCCTCTGTGTTTCGGGCGTGTTTGATTTTGTGTGCGTTTGTCGCTATAGGTTGAGGGCGAGGGTACACTGTGAAGTGGGCGAGGAGGTCTTTTCAATTGTGATGGAGGTCTGTGACTTGTATATAAGACGATGGTTGTTAAATACATTTCAAGCTGTGTTAGAGACTTCGTTGTTCTGTCCGTTTTTTTCCTACGTCTCAGGGTTACTATGAAGCTTTTATGCTCTTAAAATTCTAGACTGGTTAAAAAAGTTCAAAGCCACGCCAAACAAGTCAAGTTTAGCACTGTAAACACGTTTTCGCAATGCGTGGAAACTTTTATCGAAACTTTCAGTTGCATTGATTGTTGCACGAAACTTCATAATGGCGGAGGCAAATTTTGTTAGTCGTGGCAAAATACCTGGGACTAGCGGTAAAAGCAAGGTAAACAAGCGCACATTGTTCTGCGTATAAAAGGGGGTCGGAGTAAAAAGAACATTTTCTTATGGTGTTTTTGTTTTAATGTGCGTCTAAATTAAAAAAAGAGCAAATTGAAATACAATTTTTTTTGCCCTGCTCTCTAGCCTCAGCCGTTTTTAGCGCGTCTCTGAATGCATTTTGCGGATATTTGATTTTTGAGTAGGCAACACTGGCTGAAACTCCGTTAACGTTGTGCAATTTAAAAAACGTTATTAAAAAGCGTCACTACATACAGCCCTAGAAACTTAGAGTGCATTTTGAGTAAATACTGCATGAAACAACCTAAATACTTTTCAGTATCCTCATATAGTATGTCCTCTAAAGTAAAATAACAAGCATTCCGAATTCTACACAACAATATGCTTGATATCAACCTACGTAACTTATATATAGGACATCAACTATTGTGTTTGGATAACCTGGTGGACGGTAAAAAATCCGTGATATCATCCTAAGGACAAATAAAAGGAAACTGAAAAAATTATCTCCAGAACCAATTCAGAAAATGCAGAGAAGTTGTTGGCCAGGCATATATTGAATAAGACTGAACGACCGAAAAAACAAAAGTAACACAAACGTATAAATAATTAACACATTCATATGCTAATCTGTTAAAATTTGTTCAAATCAGGACATGATTGCACTCGTTCTTTCAGCTCTTTTACTTCGCCTGACATCAATACTGTTCAATAAATCTAAGTAACGAAAATATAACAATATATTTTACAAACCGGTTGTTTATAATATTCTGTAAATATTGCGGTATTTCTTGTCCTTCTGTGCTTATGATGTTTCTGTGCTCCTCTGTGTATCTCGTCTATTGTGCGTTTATTCTTTTCTGTTTTCGCTGCCGTTACCAACGCTCTCGTTGAGACTTTATTCCTGTTCTTTCATGTTTATATTTCATGCATTTCAATATATCACCATTACGTACGCTCCAAGTAAACGACCTGTCTTTGTTGAAAATAGCCTGGCAGTATAGACATTGTAACTTTCTCATTTAGCATAGATCATCAGACACTTTGAGGTTACTATAAGACAAAAACTTCATAATATGCTATAAATCCAGAAGCTATACCACACTTTCGTAGAACAAATCAAAATTTGTATATTCAATCCTATTGATACTTCCCAGATCGCTTCAAATATTCTTTTTTGTTCGCTCTATAGATCAGTGAAACACGCTTGCTGCATTTTTTCTCAATTCTAGAGGTGTCATATCCTTTACAAGACAATTTCAAGTGCATAGTTTATGTGAATAACCTCTATGTTTGCTGGTATGTTGTTTTTCACGAGGATAAACATTTAGAAAAAAATATAAGTCACAAACTCAGTTACACTTTAACTAAAATTAAGTTGATAGAAAGAAACAAATTGCGTCACAAGTGGGTTTGCGGATAAGGTCGAACGATCATGTCCGGTTGACACTTTTAATTCTTACGAAATATATATATATATATATATTTTTTTTTGTGTACCGGGAAACCTATTCACACTTTTTTTTAAATAAACGAGAATAAAACATTTGAGAATATTTGCGCCTTCCATTTCACGGTAACTCTTCACACCGGCAATCCCGCTCCTCATCTTGCGAGTGAATTTTCGGCCGCCAAACATCCGTTCGATAAAGAGACGAGTGTAAGCGGAGCATTTCAAGTTCGTTCCACACCGACTTTGTAAGTAATAGAAAGGTTGCAAAAATCAAGGAAACGGTACAGTCTCTATATTGTCCGCGAAAATGTGCTTGTATTGCGTACTAAAAAAAAAGAAACTTTTGGTTATAAACAGTTGATTTCAACAAACTCTTGCAAGGGTAGACTCTGCTCACAGGCTTAAGTTTTTCAGCCGTTTTCTTGCCCTTCCTTGAAATCGGGAACATATCTTTCTATACTCTAAAAACGAAAGTTCTGCTAATTTGGTCGTATTGAGCCCGCCGTAAATTGCAAATACAAAACAATAGCGCATATGTCTATCAAGGGCCATATGAGGCACAATATGGTCCTCAATTTTCGAAAAATTGAACAATAAAATAAAGATGGGCTTAGCTAAAAAAATTATTAAAATAATTCAAAATAAGTAACCTGGATGCGTTTGAGCTAATTTTTGAAAATAATGCGTGTCTTAAATTTGTATGAAAGCTTTTACAAACAGTGAACACGTACAATTGTCGGAATAATCCTCAATAACCTCAAGTTTCTAAAATATCTTAGCGCGTGGATACATAGTCCCGTATTTAAACATTTTGCATTATGTATTTCGTGTGTATTTTTTTATTACAAAAACAATTCTTTGTAAGCAATATAAACGTTAAATCATTTTACGATATTTCCAGTCTCTACATAAAATATATTAGGCACTAGCGACAAAACTTTGTGCAAAATAACTATTCAAAATGCCGACTCCGCGCAAGTCGCGAAACACATATCTCACCGATAGCGATTGTGTGATTTTTGTTCCATAATATAAATTTTAATTTTCTCCCAAAAAGTCCCTTTTATTTTTATTGTACAGACTAAATTCGTGTACGTAAATTAGTAATGTTGACCGAGCATGGTCGTTCAATTTTATCTAAAAGCTCTCACAAAGCTTTGCTTATTTGCAATTACACAATATCACGCAAGCAAAATTCACTATTATTGCGCTAAGTAAAGTGCATTAGTAAAAAAAACTATTTTGTTAAGAAGTATTTATATTTTAACATTGTTTTCTCAAAACCTGGGATAGAAATACTGAAATAAGTTTGATTATATTTTTCATTAATTTGTTATCTCGCTTTAAAGTACGAGGTCAAAGTAATGAAATGACACTCAAGTGCTACGATGCTTGTCTTGAAAGTAACCTACTCAAACAAAAAATGTTGAAGCATACGTACCTCTATGTCGGCCACCATATGCTCCCATGCTAGTCCAACACAATGGTACTAGTGAGTTTTTGCGCCTAATTATTGATCGGCCATTAACTGAGAGGTCCCTGGTTTTGATAGGACTGCTGCCTGTCACAGGAATGGCCTCTAATACAATAAATCCTCCAGATGGCAGCAAAATGATGGGCCATTCTACTTCTGGGACTGGGTTCTAGGCATGTAATAAACACAATAACATGCCTCAAAAACTGGTTATACAGACCTTCCTGATTATCAATGTGTTTAAAAGTGTGTTTTAATTGCGTCTTTATTTGTCCTGTTTATAAACGTTCATAAATGTTTAAATTTGTGCAGTGTAAAGTAAACATCACAATGAAATCGATTACATAACTTTATGTTAGAGTTGTCGTTTTTTTCTGCTAAGATGAATATCTGTTTGTATTAGCCCTTCTTGAGAGCAAAATTCGAGGTGAACTGAATACCTTTCGAACGGATCGTTATAAACTTGCTTCATAATAAAGGCGGGCAAAGCTGATATTATATAAATATTTTAAAGGAAAGATAAGAAGTAGGCAAGTATAATTTAGCAAAAAACCTATAATATATTGAGTACAGGTGTTTAAAAGACATATATTACAAGGGGTTTATTCTTTTGAAATATATAATATGGATCTTATTGGTTGATTCATTTTTAATATTTAGCTTTATGTTCTCTGACCCTAACAACCAGAGGAAAACAAGACCGCCTGTTGGCTAAATGATTTCGGTTTTTATCATTGACCAAGAACAAAAAACCTGCGAACTGCGAGAGGCGTACTTCATTGGGAAGAAGGGGCCCTAATGCGTCAATGACATGTCGATTGCATGGTATAATGCTGTAATACGCTGTTTTTTATATAATCATTTTTTAAACGGGTAGAAGGGCGTGTATTTTGGCGCCTGCGTGGCCAATGTTACGATAGGTGCATCAACGTACACACGCACGCGCACGCACACACACACGCACGCACGCACACACACACACACACACAC